>JAVYIG010003890.1:0-178908 GCA_035222895.1 Strongylocentrotus droebachiensis
GGTAACTTATGATATAATATATTTGCATCATGGATTTTTTGGTTGAATATATGATGTCATTTTTTGTAATTATTATTTGAAAAGGTAAGAATAAAGAAAATGAATAACACTGTTATTTTATTATCTTCATGGTTTAGTTCTTAACCTTACTGCTTATTCCCATTTTCACAAATCATTTTGTTGCAGTTTGATGTTAGTTCTTCATCCCTTAAAGTCATTGAAAACAAAGTACTCGAATGAGACGGGGTGCTTTACTCACTAATATATATATATATACATAGTAAAGCTACAAACACTTAAATGAAGAAAATAAATCTTTAGAGAACGGACTGGATATTATTGAAAAATCCAATCTAAACAAGAATGTACTACATGTACTACATTATGTTACAATTTCATGAGAGAAATAGAACTCGAGTGGAGGAGAAGAGAAAAAGTGAGGAAAATGAAAGAAGACTAATAGCATGAGAGGAAAGAAAAGAGCTAGGAAGACAAGAAAAGGGTGTACAAAGGAAAGGAGGAGCAAGAGAGAGAGAAGAGAGAGAGAGAGAGTTTTGAGCTTTGAATCAGCTAATGTGCAATACATGAAACAGACTTTTAGCGGAGTAATTATCTTTCGGTGAAGAACTTGCATAAGGAGCTATAACTTGATTTTTTTAATTAAACATTATGGAGTAGAGCAATAAACGGCTGAGCGTTTGTCTTCTGTAAGGCACTTTTTAGGCAAAACAAATGACGGCAGAGCAATTTATTGTACTAATTGCCAGAGGAGCATTCATGTCTTCCACGAGGCACATTTGGATCAGAGAGCAATTTTATTGTCGGAGCATTTGTCTTTTACGGGGCACTCCTGATACGTCGGCGGAGCATTTGTCTTCAACGGGGTACTTTTGGGGGAGCAATAATTGTCGTAGTAGCATTTGTATTTTACGGGGCACTTTTTTGGGCGGAGCAAATGTCGTCGGAGCAAATGTCACCGGAGCAAATGTCGCTTCATGCGGAGCAATTGTCGGCGGAGCATGTGTCGGGTTACCAAAATTACATCATGTGCATTATAAGTTCCAAACGCTTTCTTTCATACAAATACAAAAAAAGTTCCAAAAGCTTGAATGCATACTATTTCACGAGATGTAATAAAACAATATGAATAATTCTAATGATACACTAACATACCAATGCATGATCATTTTTGCGTTTCTTTCTGCCTGCAAAAAACTAATATCCATGCTAAAGTTTATTGGTAACATGGATATTTTGAAGAGATGCTAGAATTTGAATTTCCCCTCTCTGTTGAAAATAGGGAGCCCTTTTATTAACAGTATCTAAACGTTATTTTGATTCATTTATGATATTTATTAACAGTGTCATGAACAGGTCATAACCGTCATTAATAGTTAACAGAATCATTCATGATCATCTAAATGTTTGATACATTCAATGTATAAATTGTATATTACGGTATAAGAAATATGCAACAACATTTCCTTAAAAAAAAATATATATCGCAACTCAACTTTCTCCCTATTCCCTTTCTTCTTCCGGGCCTGTCTTCTTCCTCTGTTTTCTATCACTTTTGTCTCTCTCTTTTTTTCTTTTTTCACTTCCCTTTCCTTTCCCTCCCTTTTCTCTCTGTTTTGTTAGTGGCGAGGGGGGGGGGAGGGGTAATGACCACTCGCCCCCCCCCCCCCCCCCCGATCCGCACCAGCGCACCTTGTTGGCGGGAAAAAAAATCGCAACTGATCTTCCCCCTCTTTTCTTTTCTTCTTCTTCCTCTTCTTTCCTTCCCTTTTTGTCGTCTTTCCCTTTCCCTTCTTTTCCTTCACTCTCTCTCTCCCTCTCTCTCTCTTTTGGCGGGGGGGGGGGGGGGGGGGGGGGAAGCTCCCTCAGCCCCCCTGGATCCGCGCATGACCCAGGCCGACCAGAGCGGTCCACTACTATCCAGTATCCCCATGAGTTAAGAGGAAAATGCAAGGCATGTTTGCCTCGATCCTGTATACTTGTCATCAAAATTGTAAAGAATACACCTTATTGTAGTTTCGAATTAATTTTGGTTTCCCATTGTAGAGCTATATTTTGAACAGGACATTGTACTGTAGCATGTATGAAAGCATCCTATCTTCCCATATGTCTATTTGCATTCTTCTATCATCAAACTCCATTTTGCTCTTTCCATCACATTTAATCACCGTCACCATTCCCTCTACATGCTCTTGTGCTATATTCACTCTCCCCAATTTTAGTCTCTTTTATTACTCCTTCCACGTTTATCCTTTCATGTTCATCCTTTGGTTTATTGTTCTTTACAGTATGAATGTATTGAATATTCATAGCAGCTCATTGATATGCACGGAAATCTATGGATATTCATGTGTGCTCTGTTATTTGAATATTTATTAGTTACAGTTGCCATACAATGTACATGTAAATCTATGTAGATATATGCAAATAAACCCATGAGGTTGCAAGCATGCATAATCCCAGGCAGATCCCCACATGCAAGCATGGAGTGAAGATGTGTTTGTTGTTCTCTGCAAATTAGAGCCCCGCCGCGCCGTTCCTTACCCGTATAGGCCACCCTACACCATGTTATGATTTAAATGTTTATTAATAGCGATAGAAATTTGGCTGAGTTGATAAACATAGTGTTTCAATCATGTAAATTCTGGTAGAATAGCAGGACCTTGGGTAGAACCATGCATGCTACACGTTAGGAAAACATTATATGATCATGATGAAAAGGGTGATGAGGATAATATTAAACGGTTGAACACTCAGCCACAGCGTCCAAACCTCCACCCACTCATCTTTCATTCCACATCTTCATCATCTTCATCCTTTATCGTCCATACCTCATCCCTTCCATCTCTCTCTCTCTCTCTCTCTCTCTTTCTCTTCTGCTAGTAAAGTCATCACTTGTTATTAATTTACATACAGCAATATAACAAGTCAGCTACATCCTCTTTTGTTTTGTAGCGTTGGGGGGGGGGGGGGTGGGTAAAATAATGTAAGCATATTTTTTTTCTATTTATTTGTATCACAGAGCATTCATAACTTTTTTTTTAATTAAAGGGGGTCTATAAAATACAAGCTACGCTTTTTTTATTAGATTCCTCCACTTGTTTTTTCACCACTGTAAAAATTCTACATAAATTATTTGTATAATTATTTGTCAAATCTATTCATCTCTTACCCCAAATATGTTTAATATTTTGTTATTCAACCTGTATATGTATTACATGCTAATTTGTTTATGTGTATTATGTGGAAAAATAAAGAAACATTGAAGCCTTGACACCTTCATTACAAACTAACCCTTCAGTCTTGCGCATCCCCCCCCCCCCCCCAAACAAAAATGACGTACGAAACAATTATTGCACCCACTTCTGCAGACTTTCTATTAAGATTTTATACAAATAAAAAGTACAAAATTAGTGAATTATTCAACAGGTGAATTTGATTGAAACATTTATTTGTATTGCTTTTTTCAAAGACACTTAATACAATCTCATGTTAAGAATTCAAATGCAAAACAACATACTACCAAAAAATAAGAAACATTTATGCCATATGACTTATAATCCCAGAGCATGCCATATAGGTCGCTTCTCAAATCAGGGTTGACGATAATCCATTCATCTTCTTTGACGGTGTTCACAATGTATTCTAGATATACATGCATAACTCTACATACTACACCTACATGTAAGTTAATAGATTTAATCAGGGAGGTGAGACACCTCCCTGATTTAATGGAATCCTTCCATCAGTTTGTAAGATAGTGTGTTACAGGTCAGTTGCTAGACAGATGGACGGAGGTATGGAAGGACGGACAATCTGAAGACAATCTGGAGGCATATTTAAAACAAATATAACTGAAATCCCTAAATTCAATGAACGAGATATAACTCTTTCTCAAGAAAAACAACAATTTGTTTCTGTAACACTCCTAACTTAACACTAACATTGAACAATTTTTCTCTCTTGGAAGACAACTCCAATATGTACAACAAGTAATAATTTAACGAACAAAACACCATGGGCCTATTTCCGAAAGCTCCTTGATTTAAAGATGTCTAACAATTATTAAGAAACAGCTATTGTTCATAATCCTTATACTTTTGCCTGTATTTTGTTCCATAATTCAAATCCGTACTTAAAGTATTGTTTGAACATGCATTCTGTTTCCTTTTAAATTACCTAGGAATTTTGTACATGCAGTTTCCTACACAAAGATATCAAACCAAAAGGAGTTTCGCCTTTGCATTCATTCATCCCGAGATGAATGTTGTCAATAATGGATGTCAGTAGTTCGACTCCTTACATGTAAATAATGGTTAAACCTAAGCATGTGAGGTAGCCTTTGTTAATAGACAGACAGGCCCATGAAATGATAACTATAGTCATTTATTACATTTCATTTCTATTATTTCAACACGGATCACTTGCTTCAGCCAACGGCTGTTATTCTACAAGTCCGTGCATACATACAAATCACATACACAATATATACAATACAGAATAAGACGCAATACAAATTAAACAATGCAAATAGATATAACGAGCGCGATAAATAACATAATATGATAATTAATGAATATATATATGAAATAAAATAAATTAAATGTTAACTTTAAATCAGAAATTGAAAATTAAAAATCAAGAAATTAAAATATTCAAAAGAATATACCTCATGATGCAATAGATCGAGAAAAACAAGCGAATTAGCAAACTGGCAAAAATTGATTATAACTAGATTGAATAGGCAGCTAGTGTGATTGCACAGCGTATTGCACATTTTGCGAACAAGAGGCATAACAGAGAGAGAGAGAAAGAGAGAGAGATGGAGAAAATGGGAAATACTCTCTCACTCTACTGTCCAATTTGAATCTGTAAAAGCTCAAAGCTTTTACATTATTCGGCAATTCATTCCATTGTTATGCTCCTCTGTATTGCAAACTTCTCTTTTAAAGTTATTTTTTACAAAGAAAGGTTTAACATTGGATGGTTTGATCTACAAAACAATCATTTCCAGTTCACAGTTACACAGTGAGGTGCAAAGTCAATCATATGAAACTTAAAGTCAATGAAAGAGATACATGTATAACTATCTCTTAAGAAAAAACAACTATTGTTTTTCTGAAATAATCCTAACTTAATGCTGACATTGTAACTATTCTTCTCTCTAGGAGGGACAACCTCAATATGTACTACAAGTAACCAATTTAATGAACAAAACAACATGGGCCTTTTCTCGAAAGCTCCCTGGTTTAACCTGTTTAAATCAGTTGTCTAACAACATTTAGCTAAAATAGTAACAAAGTGAGGTGCCTAGCAAATCAAATGAAGCATTCAATATTGTTAAAATCAACATATATTTCAATATATTTGTCAACTACAACATTTCTAAAAGCAGCAACGTAATGAACACTAGACTACAGTTATCTGAACAAAATGAGAATACAGCAAAGTTAGCCTCTTCATTATCGTATTTCCGTTGCCATAGAGCTTCAATTAACAGACACTATAATTTCGTAAATGATAACAATCTATTTGCATTTGAATTATGTGAAGAGTAATTGTGAAGTATAATTGACCCTTTGTTATTTTTTATATATATGAATGATATAATCAATACATCTGAATTATTACATTTTGTTTTATATGCGGACGATACCAACATATTTATTTCACATGCTGATAAAAATACGCTTCAAAATTATGCAAATGTCGAATTAAACAAGATCACTTCCTGGTTCAAAGCTAACAAATTATTTCTCAATACTGACAAAACTAAATATATGTTCTTTTGTTCAAATAAGCGCCAACAGAATTAAGCCACATTCAATCAATGTCTGCTTGTATTTTTATTGCTCAATCCATGCAAGATTACATTTCATTAAAACTTCCTGTGATTGTCAGACAGTGTTTTCATGAGCCATAAAACATCTTCAATTTGATTTTTCGATAAAACTAGATAACCATAAAATACAAAGAGCAAGCATTATAAATTTCCTAGGAGTACAGATAGATGATAAGCTAACTCGGGTTAATCACATCAACTCCATTCGTGGAAAGCTTAGCATGTTGAGTAAGCTATTCTACCGCTGAAAACCCTTTTCACTTTGTACAATGCCATTGCCCTGCCCTATGTCGATTATTGTAGTCTTGTATGGGGAGGGGCCAGCTCGTGTCATTTAAACAGGCTAAATACTTTACAAAAGAAAGCCATTCGTCTATCTTCAAACTCCCATTATCTTGCCCATACCCATCCGTTGTTTAAGAAACTGAATATATTAAATGTCTCTGTTAATGTAACAATTAAAACAGGAGTCTTTATATATCGTTATCAGAACAATTTGTTACCACCTGTGTTTAATAATTACTTTGTTACAGTTGACAAGACACATAATGTCAACACAAGACAAAAACGTAACATTTTCTTGCCATATTCACGTTTAAAATTACGAAAGGTAAATTCTATACAACAAAAAGGAGGTGAATTTCGGAACAATATTGAAAACTCAATTAAAAATGTGACCACTCTAAATTCTTTCAAATCGAAATTCAAGTTGCGTTTTCTTGCCACATATGAATGACTTCCCTGATGCATACAATTACGTTATAAATTATGTCGTTCTGTATTATTGTGTTTTAGTTTGTAATGTCTTGTTTACGTCTTGCATTTTGTTATATTGTGAATTTTAATGTTTAATGTTTTGTATTTTCCACATTTGTCATTTATGTTATGGGTCAACCCACTTCCCTCAAGCCATCGGCTTTATCGGGTGCTAATGATCCATTGCACTTCTCAATGTATATATATTGTTTTTGATTTTTTAAATGAAATAATAAATTGAATTGAATTGAAGAAAAAAACTGAAACACTTGAACTCGTTTCAAAATTGTTGGTAATTATCGGAAAAGAATACATTGTGTTGAAACCAATAGCAATAAACTTCCTAAATTTAAGGAACAAATGACAGTTTTTTTCCTCTGCAGTGTTTCATATCTATTCTCTTAACAAAAAAGTTAAACTAATTAGGCAAAGCTAATCATCCATCTATATACAGGTGGTCCATAGGCGCCGGAAGCGGAGGGGGGGGGGGGTACTTTATAAAGAATGTACTTTATAGCAAAGGAAGGGTCATCATTTTTAAACAAAAACATAATTCTTATTGTCTTACGAGGAGCCCCATTGAGGGGTCTAACTAGATTTGTACAACTTTGCAAGCAAGACAAATTCAGATTATTCCGTGCTGAAAACTTGCATTTCTCAACACACTAAAAAGCTAATGAATGTAGAGACAATGTACGAACATTTAGGTTAAAGATTTACCTGCACATTTACCATGTTTACAAGTCTTATCTAGCAAGTTGATTGCAATACTGCACATTGTGCTGTCATGGAGGGGGGGGGGGCCAAACATGACCCCCCCCCCCTGAATGAAGCAAGCGAGGGGGTCCATGTGGGGCACAAATCGATTTCATATTGACTAGGCACAAAACTTTCAGTGAATTTGTGTGGTTGACAATGTTATTTTAAATAGAATTAGTTTTCTTTTGTAAATTATGTAGACAATTGACCAAATCTACCAGGGGTAAATCATGGTATGAATCAGTTTGAATCAGTTGTCTAAATAAGGACGTCAGAATCCATGAGGTTTTACTAACAAGATTAAAATTATGTTATTTAAAAGTCTTTTGAGCATAAAGAGCGAGCCAAACCTTCCAGACCAATTCACTGACTTTAGAAGAAAACAATACTGTCAAAAGCAGATGAGGACAATTATTTGACAAGTTCTGGCATATTTTGACTATCCATAATTAGACAACTGATTTACGATTCATTTTAGCCTACTGTTGAACCGTTCTCGACTCTTAATCCTTGTCTGAATTCCGTCCCCCCCCCCCCCTTCGCGCAAAGCGCGGAAGCTTTGACGTTTCAATAAATTATTACTATTAGTCCTTATCTGAATTCATTTTCGCCCTTCCCGCGCGAAACGCGCGGAAGCTTTCAAGTTTCATTAAATTATTAGAGAAAGAAGACGAATCGTTTTATTGTGTCTTTGTCTGATTTCAGTTCCCCCCCCCCCCCCCCTCCCAGGCGAAGCGCGGAAGCTTTTTCGTTTCATTTAATTATTACTCTTAATCCTATGTCTGAAATCATTTTCGCGTTTCATTAATTATTAGAGAAAGATTAAGACGATTCGTTGTACCGTTCTCGACTCTTAATCCTAGTCTGAAATTAGTTGCCCCTCCCGCTAAGCGCGGAAGCTTTGCCGTTTCATTTAATTATTAGAGAAAGATGACGATTCGTTGTACCGTTCTCTACTCTTAATCTTGTCTGAATTCAATTTCCCCCAATGGGCCCCTTAACGGTATATGTGCAGTGTTACATGATGTAAGTATGGAACGCTCGTTCGCAAATCTGTCCATTCTCAGCCCGAGTGATGGGTAGCATGTTATCTCCCGGCAGTGCTTTGCACAGTAGCTTCTGGAAAGGAATTAGTGTTACTGTTCGTGGCCACTATAAGGCCCTTAGTGACTATAAAAAAACATATGCTCTTCCTGGCTATTTGGGAATAGGTCAGTTTGCAAGAAATAATGGAGAAATTAGCATTTTGTTGAAAATCATGTGATATCACGAACATTTATACATTACTTGTGAAAATAAGTCATGGTTCAATTTTATTTGGGGGGCTGGCGCCCCCCCCCCCCCAAGCCCCCCCCCCCCCCCACCAGTACGCCAGTGGTTGTATGACCCAGTCCTCTCTTTTCTCATACTCTTCTTCCTTCTCCCTCATCTTTTTCTTCTTTTCTCTTCTGTAGTTTTTTTATTTTATATTTTTGAGCACATATAAGGGGCGGTCGCGCCCTGCCCCTCCCATGTAGTGCCGCCCTGGTTTTGTTCAATGAACCTTAAGTTGCAGAGTATTTCCCCGTAAAATTGGGGATATCAAAATATTGTGTGAAGATTTTACGGTGGAAACGGGGATATATTATGTGCGAGAACTTTACCGTGTAATCTGGGATATTAAACATGTGTGAGAACTTTACCGTGTAATCGGGGATATTAAACATGTGTGAGAACTTTACCAAGTAATCGGGGATATCAAACATGTGCGAGAACTTTACCACGTAATCAGGGATATCAAAGATGTGCGAGGACTTTACCGTGTAATCGGGGATATCAAACATATGTGCGAGAACTTTACCACGTAATCGGGGATATCAAACATGTGCGAGAACTTTACCACGTAATCGGGGATATCAAACATGTGCGAGAACTTTACCACGTAATCGGGGATATCAAACATGTGCGAGAACTTTACCACGTAATCGGGGATATCAAACATGTGCGAGAACTTTACCACGTAATCGGGGATATCAAATATGTGTGTAATTTTTTTAGCAAAGGTACCCTTACACAAAAATGTAAAGGCAATGCGTATCAGAAATAGAAATGGGGGACTTTTTCCAAAAGACCAGAACAAGAGATGGCAGTATTATTTAATTATTTTTAAGCGTTTCTAAAAGCATTTCAAACGATTTGGAAATCGGGGATATCCCCGATTTACCAAATATCCCCGATTGGAAGGTGTGTTACGCACGATTGTCCCCGATTTACACCCATTACAAGAGCACACATGTTCGTTGATATTTGATATTCGATATTTGATATGTGTGGCATGATTAATTTTGTAAGGAATGTTATTTGGATCTGCAAAGACCGAATTGATACCCAAATCTCAATTGTTTTATTCAAACATCACATACAGTAAGTAACTTTGGCGCAAGTCAATTTTTGCACTCTCGCAAACAATGCCTCCTGTTCATCCAAGCGTGAACACATACCTCACAAAAATGATACTAAATGATTTGTGAAGAAACACTCTTTTATAAGATGTATATTAATTTACTTTTCACAGATGACTTTTAAAATAATTAGCAATTTTCTAGGTGTAAACTTTTTTTTGACTCACACTGTATACTCTGGTGCAAACCCACAGAGACAATGGGATTTCAAAAGCAGGTGAAAAACTCAGAGGAAAAGCAACCCATATCCAAGTACAGTTCATTATCCAAACTACCCAAATAAGGCATACAAAAGAGAAGAGAAATTCATCTTCCATAAATAATGCTTTAGATTTTTTCTGTCTTAAGTTACATCCCAGACACCTGACTCACTCTAGACATTCATAAAAAATACAGGCACTTGGTCGGATCCATATAACATCCCTTACCTTTATTAGACCTGTAGGCTGTGGTACAGAATCAAAGAAATGCAGTTTTCATTCCAAAAATCTAGTTACAGTAGGTACAATGGAGATACTTCCAGTCTTCCTCAAACAAATGTGTGCTCAGTCTGAACAAGGACCTATACCTGCTTGGCTTGGTCTGAATAAACAAGTTTTATTCCGCACAAATAAGAGCAAAGTATTCTGTCCTAATGATTCCAGGAAGATTCTTCAAAGACTCTGCAAAAGACCTTCCCTGACTCTCTGTCCAAAGAAAATGTGATGCCCAAACAGGTATTGATCAACAATCCTGATTATGAGATTATCCGATGGAAGTTGACCTAGAGAACACACATTAAAACCCATCTAACTTCTAAAAAAATGCATAAACTGAGACTTCAACGTTTTACAATAGATCTCAGTTACCTGTGAAAAGCTAGTCAAGTCATTGAATTGAAACCATGGTCCAATAAAATCATCCACCATGCATGCCATTCTTAAAGCCCATGTTTAGTTTTGGTTTGGCCCCAAATACACTTTTTGCCAGAAAAATTTGATTATACATGTTGGCGGTGATGATACTTGTTAATATTAGCTGCCAAGATAAATAATTCACTTGCATGACCCCTCATATAAATTCCTTTGCGTGATGGCTATGTGTAAAACAAATACGGATAGCTAGTGTAGGGTGTTGTCTATATCTCTCCAGGGTTGCCGTGCAGTGAATTCCGGCTGAACCACAGATCACTAGTAGGCTCAATTTGGTGTTCTTTTCAGATTCCTCCAAAATCATGGTACTTGCAACTTTTGATTTTAATGAAACGAAGACAAGGACATCCATTACCGTATCCAACACCAACAAGTTTTATTCCTATTGCCTTTTTGATATCAAATTAGATGATACCGTATGTTATCTCAGGTGAGAAAGTCATCCTTTCAAAGATGATCCACTCTACTTGCCAAATACATTCTACAAACCCACAGGTTGGTTACGACTTGCGACTATGATCGTGGGTGACCAAACAGAACAACTAGAATGAACATGATCCAGGCATTAAGCATCATTCATGAAGTGCAATATTGATTATTGGAAACAATACGCTTGCCCTCAAAATAGAATTTGTGGTTGTCCAGTCTGGCATAAACAATAGATATGACATTCTTTCTCTTGAACGCATTCTTTCTAGGGCTGTGCACATCATTTCATAATCAATGAATCTGATACACATGAACATGATTATACAAAACTACCAATCAACTTTTTATAATCAAGTACCCCGGTAGTAGTTCTGATTTTATCTTTACAATTACATGATGTACTATAAAAAAAAACAGGGAGGGAACATTGGTGGCCTGTTATGAAAAAGATGGGATATATTGCCAAAATAACATTTCCCACACTTGACCAATTTTTCTTCTACATACCGTCCTTGTTTTCACGAAGTGACGGTAGTGAGGAAAATCGTAACGCAAAGTGAATGCATTTTTTTTTCACTACCGTCACTTCGTGAAAACAGCGACGATACATGTAATATTCATATTGTAATTCTCCTCATAAAAACATACTAGACCAATGAAAATAGATATCAATGTTCAAAGCTTCAAAAGACTATCTAATCTGAATTTGGTTCTTTGCGGCACAGGTTTTATGTTATCACTTTAATATTGTTTCTCCTACAAATTCTTTAACTATTCATGCACAGAATGGCAGCTAAAGTTTATTTTAATGAATTCTAAGTAATTTATACTAACTACTTTTACACTCCATTCATTTTAAGTATACTAACTACTTTTACACTACAATCATTTTTAGGTGATTAGTTTCGGTATCTACTTTTCCTCCCAAACCCTAATGTCTTTTTAGCACACGTCTGATAATTTGATTCAATCCCTGCCTTTATAACACAGACTAAAGCCATTCTTAAGACCTCATAATTTTTTTTTCCTCCTTCAAGAAATAAAATGAAAGGCAATAGAAACCTACAACCTTAAAATCACTGAAGCAGCTTTTATACTTTGAAAGCAGGTTTCTTTATAGGTATACTGGCTAAAAGGAGAGTCACAATAAGGAACAAAACCAATGACCTGCAATGAAGGGGGATAATGCCTTCTTTCATCTGTACCCTGGGGTGAAGACTCTTGGGATTAATCTAATACATCTTCACTAGGTATCACATACATGCAGTTATCCCCTTTATTCTGTCTTTTTCTTGTTTATCAAAGATATTTCTGTCATTGCATGATCTCCACACTGCTACTGCAAGTGATATGTTTTTTTTTAGAACAATTACCTACATGTAGACAATCTAAATGAGTGTGATCAAGAAATTGGGCTCCCTGTTTTTTTTGGGGGGCCACGTACGGCTTAGATCAGATAGATTAATGTAAAGACTTGCCATCTGTAGAGTATCAGATCTATCAAAGCAAAGTTAAGAACTTAAAGATGCATGGTTCAAACCACTGCATAAGATTTGTGTGTACACCGGGACACTGACATTGAAAATATGCATTTTTCTTGGTTCCATAACAACGATACGTTTCTTCAACAAATTAATGAATAATCATTTTCAAGTTAATGAAATATGTAATAAATATGTACCACATAAAGCTCATGTTCACTGAAGTGTTTGCAGTCTACCTAGATAACTTAATAGGTCATTCATTAAGTAGTAGGACTTTAAGATGTATACCAACCATATAGTGCATACACTTACATGTACAGTTCAAACCCATTACCGGTAGTCATGCCTATAATCTGATGAAGATATCAACTTAGTATAAATTTAGTTTCCTGATTGAAAGCTGAAATTTGTATTTATTCAAAAAATAAACTTTAAAGAATATAGATTCAAGTATTCATGCCATTCTAAGACTTGTGAAACATTAGTATCCACGAGAATGTTGTGAAGAATAAATAAACAAACATCCCCTCCCTCAATCAATATTTCTGTTTAGTTACCATCTTGTCTTTCCTCCGAACTTCTATTACAATAGCCATAACAATGTTTAACAAAGATCAATTTATAAATGTCATCTGACAAATATATGCATGTTGGGTTCGAATCTGAACAACTAATTATGAAAAACCATGAAAACGTATTGCCATAAAAGTTAATCATCCTCTTTGAATTGGACTAAAATGTTATCAATTAATAACAGTAGTCAGCAAAGATCCATTATTCCTTGTAAGAAAACCATATTAATCCACAACCTGGTTTTCAACTCCAAGATCAAAGAAACAAGCAGAGACAAATGCTAAATAATACAGAATTGAGCTGGGGAAGATAAAAAGGGAGAAAAAAAAGAGGAAAAAAAATCCAGAATACATTTCTGCTACATCTCTTGTAGAATGACGATAATAACCAAATAACTCATTTTGCTAGATCCACATGTACATGTACAGTATTCCAAAATGTATTTCTGCATCCAATTCCAATCCAATCCACATAGTATTTGGTATACATGTAATGCCTTTTCCTCAAGTTACAGTTATAGAGCACGCTATAAACATGTATCCTTCCCATCCAACAAACTAAGACAAAAACCAAGATCAAATATTGTGTTTTTTTATGAAAATGATTCACTGAATCACTGAAGATGACGCATATACATGTATATATGTAACTGATAGAGAGAAAAAGTAATATAAATGTACAAGGCAAGCTTCCAAAATGCAACGACCACTGTATGAAAACATATTGCACTGTACATGTACAGTGTATATGTAAATTGTGAAAACAGCACATGGGAAGATTGCTCACGGTCATATTTTCAGCAGCTGTTTCTAATGGAAGGCCTGCAGGGAGAGTGGCATTTAATTGATTTTCAACCTCACAATCATCATATGTTTTACATTTCTATTTTCTAATACTGTATATAATCATAAATGCATGGATTGGGCCATATGGTTATGGGTTTTACATAGTGCAGTATATACAGGCTCTGTATTAAAGACTTAAAGTAAAGAGGACTTTATCAAACGCTTGTTAGAGCATAATGTATAGACCTACACAAAGTAAAAAGCTATCAAAATCTAGGGAGGAAAAAATAATCCAACAAAGGGATTTAAGTAAAGAGGTACAAAAATGGTTGGATTCTGGATATATTATACATGTACATGTACTTTTAATGACAATATTAAAGATACACAAAATAATATTGCTCTATCATATCTAAAATCTTTTAAAACTAGAAAAGCCAATATTTGTCTTGATGAGTCATGCAATGTATGGATAAACCAGTCTGCCCGTGCCATCTTCATGAATAAAACAAGCTGAGCTGCAGATGGTATCCATATCCCTATTCCCTAGCGATATTACCCTTAATGACTTGGAAATTAATAGACTCCCTGAAAATGATGCATTGACTGCACTCTTGTTGCTAAGAGACAGAGTGATACAATTATTATTTCATCGTAGATTCCCAGTAGAGTCTAGAGATAATGGGATTTCAGTTTCATCAGGGATAAATTAGTGAGTAATGAGATGACGATGATGCAGTGCAAAAGAGATAAGATACATGTAGCTTTTAAGAGTATGTTTTTCATAACCCTAATACATGTACCATGTACCCTGGCATACCTTCTAAATGCATTACTCTCTACATGCTCAAAGGTTGCTTTGTAAATTAGTCCCTGCATTCAAGTCTTATTATTTATGATTCAGGCAAAACATTTCTACTCATAATCGTGTCACTATAGAAATATTAGAGATTAAGCACATAATTTGCTGAGTTCAAAGCATATCTGTGAATTGATATAATGAGATACATATTTCCCTCCTTTACAATTTGATATTTGTCAAGTTCAGTCTCAAGTTGTCAATATTGTCAAATTCTGTAAATGCCTTTGTGAAGCGCCTCGATATGAATTATTTTAATTACGGTAACCTGTTACGAATAAATGTATCTCAATAGTCAGAATTCAAATTACATACATTAGTTGTTGCTAGGTAGGACAAATATTATAGCTTGACCTACCTAACAACACATAAAATATGCTATTTGCATTCTGACAATTGAAATACGATTATTATTAACAGGCGAATAAAATGATTCATATCGAGGCATTGAAATATAAATTTGGTTACATTACCAAAATAGCCTATTGCAAGGAATAGCGCATCACAAATTATGCTTTCGAAAAACCAATCATACTGACTCGTCCACAGCCAATAATAAATGAATAGATCAAGATTCAAGAAATACACTGTACCAATCAAAGACTTAAATTCCACAGAAAGACATGTACATGTAAAAGGCAAACTAATATTACTATTGTGAATGCCAATCAGAAGACAAATGAGGGTTTGCTTGCAATCACATGTATCCCCAAATGTATCAGATCATAAATTCACTGTAATCCTTATCAGCATAGGAGTTGTATAAAGTAAAGCAGCAATAACAATCTGGAGAGAAACACACAAAACTTCCATTTCCATAGACCAATTACGATCCTCTTCAAGGTTTAACCAATCGATATCAAGACAGTGCAATCTCTGAAAGAAGTACCGGTAAATAAAATTTGTAGACAGCAAAACATTTCAATCTTATGTGCATTGTGCATTATCCAAGTGATAAAATCCAAGCTTACTTTTCTGAAATGGACTTGTAAACTGCGAATAGGTAGACCTGGATGGAAAATAGGAGACAACGTGCACTGGTCAACAAATAAATAATGACAAACTGGACACTCATACCGCATGTCATCCTATATATCAAGTAGAAAATCTAGGTAAATGACATACACATGTACATGTATGACTCACTTGTCCCGCTCTCTCATCCACGCACCGATGGATCACTCTATGGAACTAATGAAAACTGATGAACACGTACATGTAGCGCTGATACGCCAAAAGCATGCTTTAAATTCACTCAGGGAGAAAATAACTTGACGGGACTAATGAAAATTGGATTGAGAGAGGGGTGATGAAAATGACATCATTGGTCCCTCTTGGTTGGGAGGGTAGACACTAGACACCACCCCTGTGTGTCATTCTTATAATGATAGTGTCATCTCGGACAGATGACTCAAGGCTATTACACCCACTCAATGCTCAATGCCACATCAGTGGAAGTGAGGTGGAATCAAAGAAGTGAGGTGGAATCAAAGAAGTGTACTCTCTTTAAATAGTCTCTCTATAAAGATTATTTTCTTCATATATTTGCCTAAATTCTCATCAATATACACATTTTCAAAAAATTTCAATTAAATTAATCAAAGAAAAGAAAAATTATTAATATCATTTTGCTAAAAAAAAAATGATATAATTTTTAGTGATATTTGTATATCTGATAACTGTAGTTTGCAAAACATGTGTACCCTAACCTTGAAACGATCGAGCCATTTCATTAAAAAACATATCTTTTTTTATTTGAATAGATTTACATGTAGATGTAAAAGGAAAGGGAAGAGAGTGAGAAGAAAAAAGAGAGAGAGAGAGAGAGAGAGAGAGACAGGGAGGGAGAGAAAGAAAGACAAGTGAAATGAAAGAAAGGACATTTTGACAGGCAGGGGGAATATAGCAAATGATACAATGTAGGAGAAGAGATCAAGAAAAGGGGAGATGAGAAAAGTCATTATCATTGAGAGAGACAGAGAAAAATTGAAATTGTATGATTACAAATCATATACAGTACATACACCTGTATTCACAAATGAGTTAAAACCCAAATCCTTTGATGCCTCTCTTTTAAAGTCCGAGTCTCCAACAAGAAACAATCATGGATTTACCAGGACTCTAGCTGAATTTTAATCACCAAACTCATTTTTTCCCCTCTGATATCTCAACTTGAGTGCAGTGGTGACAACATTTTGAAATTCACTCCCTCCTACATGTACAGTGTACATACATGTAGATGTACATTCATTACCAAGGCAATCACCATACATTGATGAGAACTAACATCAACCCCTTAAAACAATTTGACCAAAATGTATTCATCAAATTCAGCCACCTGTAGTACATGTACATCTAGATGTAACTGAATACTCGTTTAACAAAATTAAAGTTGGAATCATGGAATATTCAATATCCTCGGGCATTTGATGAACTGTAGTGCAAAATAAATGCAAATATCATTCCGCCAGTCTGCTCCATTCCAAAGCATAACAAATCTACATATACCATGTCTCCAGTGAGGCAGTATACACCAAAATAAAATCCAATTACAAAAGATAATATTCCTCTGTGTAAATCCAATATGTTCAGTATCCAAGTGCATTTCAAATAGACACACAGAAGTGGTTGCCTGCCTCATGAACCTTTCTCCAATCCAATAATTACATGTAGCTTACAAGAAAACATCTTCAGCTTGAATATTGCCAAGTATATCCGATCTCTATCACAGATGGAAATAGTACCCTTACGTCTACACGGCCTCTAATTGCACCACTCGAGTACCTGTAAAAAGAAGCGGACTAAACTGTCTACGGTATTTGCATATAACAGAGATAGCTTATGGTGCGCAAGAGCAAAGAAAAACAACTCTGAAGAGAGGGGTAAAGCCCCATCCATGCTGGGACTTTAAAAAGTTTAGCCGTAGAGCAAACATTTAATAACCAAACTCTTTAAGAACACTCTACTCTTCTGGGCTATGATGATTATAACTGTTGATCAAACAAAAGACGGATTGCATAACCCTGTTCTTATATTAGGTTTGTGGTGTGAGTTCTTTGTTTGTGCAGGCATGTCAATAATGGTTGTTCTTGTGTCGTGGGTTTTAATTGTGTGATAAGTCCATTTGTGGCATTTCTACTTCTTCATGTGAAGCCTGGTAACCTCTGAGCTCTATCTTGAAGTTTTCAATGAATTGTGACAAATTTCACTTGATACCTTGGTAGGAGATATCAGCACAGAACCAAATCATGATAAATACAATCTATTGGGGGGGGGGGGGTAATACGTAATTTGCATAAATGACATTTACTTGTTTTTTTCAATGGTTTTTTTTTTTTTTTTTTTACAAAGAGGTGAACATGTTTGCATCCTATAAAGTTCTGTGTCAATCACCATAGAGAAGAACCCCCCCCCCCCCTTCTTCTGGACCATAACACTCCTCTAGAAGGAGCTATGATATGGTGTCCCTCCATATAATAATTACTGTATCATGAAATGAACCAGATTCTTCTAAAAACTCCCTCTCCCCACCTCCCACTCCCTCTCCTTCTTTCTCTCTCTCTCGCTCTCTCTCTCTCCCTCTCTCTGTCTCTGTCTCTCTCTCTCTCTCTCTCACTCTTATTTTCCCTCTCACACCTCTATTTCAATTACTAAATATCAATCAGAGTAAAGATCCTTTACAGAACTTAAGTTCTGTCTACATATAAATATGGCACATTTTATGCATGCATTAATGCATTTACAAGAAATTAAACTAATATCATTTATCTAATTTCTTTACTTTCGCAATGCTTCTTCATCATCATGCCTTCTTGAAGAGTTGTCAAAACAAAATACCCTGGTACACAATGTATTGTATATTTTGTGATTTAAACTGTCAATAAATCCTCATTCAATTTGTTTCTTGTCTACACACAAACAAATTATGAATTAAAGCTGTCAAGTATAAAAGCATAACAAATATTATAATGCTCATGAATGAGTGTAGTTATTGTCTTTATCTCCACAGCATATTTACCAAACTATTCACTGGCATGTTAAACAGCGCCCTCTTGTGTCAAGTACATGACAACATATTGTAATGTATCTTGGTATTCAACTATCCACATTGTAAATAGACTTATCTATTCTTTTCTACATAATTGTTTGTACCAAACATCAATGCATTGGATAACATGAATTTTGTTATTTAACCAGCTGCAAGAATTACAAACTCTATGAACATGCACATGCACATGCACATGTATCATGTCACCCAAAAAAATTCCTTCATATTTACAGGCACCATCATATCTTGCTAGACTTACATGAATTAGTTGTTATGTAACAAATTCAGAACCAAGAATACAAAGCAATTTTTACTATTTTGATTTCAAAATGAAAACATGTATTTATAAGCTTTTCAACAACAGAAACAGAAATCCAACAGTTACACATTTAAGATGTTAGAAGTTTTGGAATAAGAAGTCATTTGAATAAATTATAATTACGATATTAATTCAATTATTCTACCTTCTTTGGGAAATCCAAGTCTCCTCTCTCCCCTAGGGCTCCCTCTGGATGGACGAGATTGAAAGGCCATGCTCTTGGGCATCGGTAAAGTTTCACCTGCATAGATTATACATACAATGTGGATGTCTGTGTTTTACCAGCTGTAGTATGTACGGGTCACGGTACTTTTTTTTTATAGTGCTTCTATTTGTAGACTAAGAAACTGCATTCAGTACAAGTTGTGTAATGAATGTTCATTTGAATTCAGTTTAAACAGATTCACAATGTGTAACTTGTGCCTTGAAACAAGACTAGGCATGACATTAAATGAGTGTCCTTCAAGTACACTCCACACAGTACTGCAGATAAGTGCTGTGTGTGTGTGTGTTTGTGTGTGTTACACCCTTTGCCTAACATAGCAGTACACTTGTATGTAGACTAGAAAAGCATGGTAGATGGTGGTTTGCTAAATAAACTGAGAAGCTGGTTGTTTGTGGAGAATCTTCTCTCATTTATCGCATCCTTGGATGTTTTAATGTCGAAGAATCAGAATAAGGAGGCAAAGAGGTTAGTTATTCCTTTGAATTTATTATTTAGTGATATTAAGATAATGAACATTGTTTATTTGATGTAGAAAACCCTTGTAGGTATAGTGATGAGATTGTGTATGTGCCACACCTTTCAGTACATTAATTTGTGTACAATTGTTCACACACAGTACATACATGTAGTTACATGTAGAAAGTACTTCATAGCTCAGTCAGGTTTATTTACATTATTGCAAATGCAAGTGAAATAATGTGATGTTTACTTTGGTAATCTGTTTATGTTGAATTGTTAGAATACTTACAAAAGGAAAGTGTGTATGAAAATTGTATTGATATATGTAGGTCACCAGTGTGCCTGACAGAAATAGGCACTTCTTTGTTATGATAATGCAGGATTTACTGTTGGTTGAGTTTAAGCATTTGCTCTTCATTGATGACTTGTAGAACCTGATTAGTCTACTATCAATGAACATTTATACTTTGCCTTTTTCAGTATTGGTTTAAGTAACAAATAGTTAGGCATTTATATCTCATAGCTTGTTTAGTAATTGCATTTTATTACATTCTTGTTTACAGTTTTCACAGAATGATGGAATGAAAGATTTGGAAAGAAGAATACCAAAAAAATGGAATGGATAAGAAATAAAGGAACAAATGTGAAGTTGTGAGATTCCAAAATAAAGTGTGACATTCCTGTAAAAACCTTGTCTGACTTAATCATTGCGTCCGACCACAACTACAACTACAAGTAGGATTCTTTACAAGTTTTGTAAACTCAAACATCTTCCATCTGCCAAGGAAGGAGGTATATTTAATGTTTATACTTTGACATTTATGCATAGTTTGATGTGCATCTTGACTGTTCTCATCATCGTTACCAATGCAGAAATATTCTTAACCCATTTGAGATGTCCTCGGACTTGCAATAAAAATCGTTGTACAATATGTTTCAAAATACTGAAGTGAAATTCACATGTACTAAAAACTCAAGTCATCCCAACTTTGTCAATTTTGAGCACATTCAGGACCTGTAACTTTTTATAAAATGTATAAATTTCATTTTCTTAATGTACTTAACTTAATATACTTTCTATTCATTTGAAATAGTAAGTTATAGGCATCTAAAGACAATAACTATACACTATTCTAGAATGATAGCAAGTAATGAAGATTTTTAAAAACGATTGTTTACCTGGTAAGTTGGTCTGCTGGCTCCGTCTCATGCTCTGTGTATTGTCATGGTCATATCATCTAAGGCCTCTGTTCACTAGAATTTATTCTGCCCACTAGATCTATATAAAGAGGAAGGAAAAATATTCAAAAGGAGGAGACAGAGGAAGAGAAGAAGAAAATTTTCTAGTAAAGTCTAGTAGTAATAGTAGTAGTAGTGGTAGTAGTAGTGGTGGTGGTGGTGGTGGTGGTGGTGGTGGTGGTGGTGGTGGTGGTGGTGGTGGTGGTGATGGTGGTGGTAGTAGTAGTAGTGGTAGTGGTAGTAGTAGTAATGGCAACAGTAGTAATAGTGGTGGTGGTGGTGGTGTGGTATGTAGTAATGGTAGTAGTAGTTGTAGTAGTAGTCAACAAACTGAAGTGCTACTAACAGTGCACATGCACATGCCAATTGAGTCACGAAATTGACAGTCATGGAACCATCTGTATATACAAGTACATATGTACATTGCATTGTAGATCTGTGTCAATGTTGGCAGCAGCTGACCTCCAACTAAGAATAGATGTACATGTAAAACCAGTCATCAGAATAGTTGGATAAATTCTTGGACATGTTTTTCGTTGTAGGATGATGATGAAATGTATTTCCATAAATTTGTTCAAGTGTACCTCTATCACCTTGATCATATGGGTTCTTGTATAGCGCTCATGTCTGTCATACATGACACTCCTGACGCTCCCAATTATTACCCTGGCTTTAGCATGGCTGCCATACGGCACTCTAGCATTTCAAGGAATTAATTCCCGCCAGGTACCCATTTACATCACCTGGGTTGAGTGTGGCAAATGTAGATCAATGTCTTGCCAAAGGACATTAGTGCCGCGGCGAGACTCGAACTGCAGACCTTGTGATCGACAGTCCGGTGACATATCCACTCGACCACGACACCTCTATTGAATATTTTCTTCTTCTTCTTCTTCCTTTTTGAGTACAGACCTCTTTACAGAGTATTATCGTACTATACTGGGGTGTGTGCAGGTGGACCACTACACCGGGGTTTCCCCCTACTCTTATACGAATAGTGCAGTGGGTTCTTAACGTGCAAAGGTAGTGACTCTTCTCTACACGGGGCCTCCATTTAACGTCCTATCCGAGGGACGGAGTGTTTTCCGCTTGACATAACCTGCGTCTATAAACAAGGGAAGGGGCACGTTAACACACAATGCAGGTTTCAGTCATCCGCTTGGGTGAAGGTCGAACCCGGGATCTTTGGTTCGACAGGCGGACGCTTTACCGACTGAGCCAACTCAATACGACAATACTCAAATAATGCCAAAAGCCCAACTTACGACATCCCCAAGGCAAAGACAATTCAAATTTCATGTAGAGTCTAGAGTGGTAATACTACTAGCTTGCAAATACTGTACATACTACATGTATACAAGATCCTCATTTGCAGCAAAGTACTCACTGCAGTGCACATTTATACTGAACGACGCCGCCGAGGGCCGAGTCTACGCCGAAGGCAAAATGATTATGAAGGAAAAACTGTGCGCCATCTACACGTTCGTAATGGCGTTATCACAGTTTTTCCTTCATAATCATTTTGCCTTCTTCTTCCAGTTTAAGTGCCGCTTCATGGTGATGAAGATAATCGCAATAATCGGCGTAGACTAGAAGGGATGAGATTGACGGCAGCGAGAGTTTAACACGGCTTGCAAGATTTTCAACATGGATGTCGATTTTGACCCATAATTTCCTTAAAAGGGACCATTAAACGGATTATTTCAATCAAGTTAGTAAGTGGAACCGATGTATTATAGCCTAGGCTTAATTTAAAATTGGATATGCACGAGGTAAAATGACATTTGTGGGGATTGTGGGGATTTTGGGGGGCATAACAATACGGCCGTGGCAAGTTTGTCATGTTTGTGGGAGGGGCCCAACGGCTAAAATCTAGCCATGATATCTTCAACATACGATGGCATAGGCAGTCGTTCAGTCTCTATAACCGGAGGTCTAGTGGAGCCAGACGTAGTCTCAGTGGAACAACCGACGATTATAGAGACTGAAGCTTTCGGTCTAGGCCAGGCCAAGCGCAGCTCCCTGCCTATTTTCTCTGACTCCGTTGCTTCAAGGGGTTAACATTAAATTCAACACATGGGACCACAGAGTGGAGTATTGATCTCGGTCCGCACGATCGATCTCAAGTTTCTAAGACAAAAAAGCCCATGATTACATATCGGTTCCATCAGAACCATATCTCCTCAACAAGTTCTCACACAATAGAATCTATATCGAAACCATAACTTTGAAATTAATTTATATATTCAAGATTTTACGAATGGTTTACCTTGCCAACTTGCGATGGAATCCGGAACTTTCGATACTTTCAAATAGCGAAAAGTAAGTAGGCCTACCGTATATTTAGTCTTCAATGATACTAGATGTAGACCCATATAAATATTTAGCGTATATAAAGACTCCAGATTTTCGCGTTATCTTGTCAGTTCTAACGGTTTATTGCAACACTATAATATCATTTTAACAGATAAGTATTTTTTTCTCCAAAATGTTCATGTTTTTAGGGCTTATTCTTGTTGGGCAAAAATATGTGTCTGGAATTTAGACTATAATTGAAATGTACATTCTGAATAGTCTACGGAAAAAAAGAGCTCCGTATGGCCCACCTCTCCGCCCCACCTGAAAAGGTTGTGTATCTAGGGTAATTTTTGGTGCAGAATTAGATATGAATGTTGCCAAACAAGCCCACCTATTGGGCTCATCTGAAGCGCCAAGAAACATTCTTTACGGACATCTAGAAAACACTGAACACATTGCAAATATACGGTATTTTCTGTACAGAGCAAATAGGAGAGGAGCTAGCAAAATACGTTTTGTATACCAATTGGTGTTTCAATGATGACAACTTTAAAAATTAGTAACTTTCCTACTTGTATTCGGATATTATTCCTTTCATTTTTTTTTTTTTTTTTAAAGCGATCCATTAGGGTGGACTTCATTTTAACTCTAAAAAAAGCTGTAAATTATACTTTTGTATGCGTCTGTCAGACAAAAAAAATGCTTATTATAGAAGCCTTTAGGCCTACATGTCCTTTACTTTTTTGAAAAAGTATATTAAAGATAAATAGAACGAATAGTGACCTGCCAGTGTCACAAAAAAGGTATCAAAATATGCTCATCTGACCCTAATTAAATGCTTAAAACCCATGAGCTTCCGGGGGCTCTGCTCCCTGGACCCATTCAAGGCGGGGCCCTGGATGCTCATCTGACAGTAATGTAGTTCCTAAAACCCCTCAGCTACTGGGGGCTCCGCCCCTGGACCCCTTGTCAATTAGTGACCTGCCAGTGTCACAAATAAGGTATCAAAATATGCTCATCTGACCGTAATTAAAAGAAGAAGAAGAAGAATAAGAAGAAGAATTAATGCCTAAAACCCCTGAGCTTCCGGGGGCTCCGCCCCCGTGACCCCCTACCGGGTCTTTGCCCATGGATCCCACGCTAACTTACGCTCCACTTACTTTGCTCGCTACCCTCTACCTGCCTTGATCATAAATACTTTAGCCACCCCCCCCCCCCCCCCACATTTTGAAATACGTTTCGCGGGCATGCATGTAGCATGTAGCATGTGAGTGGTGGTGATGCGGATTTTAATTTTCTGCCCCCCCCCCCCAATTACTCCCCTATTCACCATCTTTGCACGCAAGGCACAGCTAGTATCGATTTTCATCTAAGAAAGATTAATTTAGATGCTCCCATTGAGTGCCAACACCAAATTGACAAAACTTTTCTTAAATCGTCTTCTCCCTCCTTCATACGCAGACTTCTTCTTTTCCCTTCTCCTTTCCTTTTTTTTTCTTTCTTTTATTCCCCCCCCCCCCTTCTTCTTCTTCATCATCATCGCCTACATCTTCTTCCTCCTCCTCCTCCTCTATTATACTACTACTATACAGTGGCGTAGACAGGTTCGTACACCTGGGGGGGGGGATGACTCAGGGGCGGATCTAGCTTTTTGCTAAGGGGGGGGGTTGACCAAAATAATGACGATGCGGAGCATCGTCCACGAGCCGCGAAGCGGCGAGCCGATTTTTTTTTGGGTGTTTATTTGAACCCCGTAAGTGATGTTTTCCTGGCATCTATTAACACAAAGGAGACCATAAAAAGCAGTGCATGATAACGTCTTTTTAAATCAAGTAACAGTTAAATACACAGTTATATCCAGAGTTATCATGTGTTTGGTTAAGTTACCAGATGAGTTGAATATCTTCTCACAATATTTGCACTTGAAAGGGTTTCTCTCCAGCGTGCGTTCTTTTTTCTTTTCTTTTTTCTTTTTTTTTCTTTCTTTTGTTTTCCTTTTTTTGTTTTGTTTGTTTTTTGGGCCGCCCAAGGGGGGGGGGGGGTTTAAACCCCCTAACCCCCCCCCCCCCCCGTAGATCCGCGCCTGTTTAATCTTGTGGTTATCTTGTGGTTTCCAAACCACAAGATAACCACAAAATACTTGTAAGATTTTCTTTTTTTTTACCGTCTGAATTGGCTTTCACCGTGTGAATGCGGCTAATAACAATAAACACAATTACAATAATGATGAGGATTATTATTATCATCATCATAATTATTATTATTATTAATATTATAATTGTTATCATTATTATTATTACTATTATTATCATCATTATGACTTATTAAGTAAGCAAATATCATTCCCCAAAACCTGGGGGGTATGATTGTACATGCCATCCCCCCACCTTGTGAGGTGGGGGGGTGCATCCCCCTCACCCCCCCCCCCCTCCCGTTGTCTACCCCCCTGCTACTATACTACTGGTATACTTCTATATCGCTATTCTTCTATTCAAGAAGTTGCAAATGGGGTACATTATTATAGGGCAACAACAGCTTCCCTGAATTTTAGAAGTCTTCGGTAAAAGGGGTCTCTTTCATGGAAAAACACGCAAAACATTGTGCAGTCTTCTACACTATTTTGCATGCCGTAACGAGATATGACAGTGCCAAAAAAGGTTGTATTTCCTATATTTTTGTGACATAATACTCTGCCATCAGTTGTCTGTCCGCGGAGTCGGCTAGTACACGGGTTCCATGCATATTACACATAAATATACACCATCGCAAATATTTTTTCAACAAGTGCGTTGTGACCACAAATTGATGCCTCATTAAAAGAGGTAATAACATGCCAAACGTGACATCTATCCCAAGTTTCTGTCGAAATCTGTTTCAGTCGGTTTTCGTTTGCCTTAAAACATGTTATGTTCACAAGCTGTCATCTGATTCTGTTATACCACTACTACAAAGTACAGTGATTCTTTACATTAAATACTCCTTTAACTATTTTATCAAAACGTGTATGGACATTTGCCATTTGCCACCGCTATGCCGCTTTGCCTGTTTTGAGGTGGGGAGTTTGAATCTGTTAGGGCCTCATCAGGGTTTCCTACAAAAAGCCACCCTCTCCTTACATGTCTGAACTTTCTTTCCCACCCCCATCGGTGAATATAAGTAGGCCTATCATTCTGTTAGAGGATCACAAGTCACTGGGGACTGCTCTTCATCTGGTCTTGACCTGGCTGTGTGATAAGGAGCCGTTTCTGTTCTTTGTAATTTTGTCTAAGCCTTTATTTTACATGAGGGCAAACCAAATATCCATGTTGAATGACATTGGATAAATAAATACATTGAATTGAATTGAATTTACATGCAGGACTGACTTTGCATAAAACTACAAAATGACAGAGTTGGGCATGCAGAGGAAGGGTTCGTCCCCCTGTAAAGGAGGTGAACGGTCTCTTGTGGACGCTTTATCGGACTATCCCGGGGAGTTGGTGAAGACAGAGAGTCCTAACTTCATCTGCTCTCTCCTCCCACCCCACTGGAGAAGTAATAAGAGTTTGCCAGTGGCTTTTAAAGTGGTTTCACTTGGTGAGACGAAAGACGGGACGGTTGTGACCATTGGAGCAGGGAATGACGAAAACTGCTGCGCTGAATTGAAAAATAACATAGCAGTCATGAAGAACCAAGTAGCCCGTTTTAATGATTTGCGTTTTGTTGGAAAATCAGGACGTGGTAAGTCGCAAATTTACTCTCTGAACCTAACCAAAACAAGATTGTAGTGGCTATATAGTTGAGATATAGAGGTATCGTATTCGAGTGTAGTGGTTGAAAGCCCGACTAGAGTGTTAGGGGCCCCACATTCGCCAAAAAATTGATGACAAAATTTAACTTAAATTGTAGCATGATGAAAGAGGATGTCGTTTAAAACACACACTTCTGCAAAGATTTCCGCCCAAAAATGTGTTTGAAGACCAAATTTAAAAATTATTGATGAAATTTTTCATAATTTGGGGTTTCTGTTGCACGCAGAAAACCTAAAAATTTGACTGGAGAAGTTAAGGTGGTGGGTTCTATCCCCCGCACGGCACTTATGTCATCAAGCAAGTCATTTTATCTAAATTACTTCTCTCCTCCCAGGTGTTAAATGGGTATAACCGATAGGATGCAAAAATCGTTGTAGTTTGTTAGGCATTGTGCATGAGCGTCTGTAAAATGGCGTCTGGCTGGAATTATACTGCTCCCCCAGGAGTGGAGAATGTGCATACATGCATTGTGTGCGGGTAGGCCTGAATCCGATGACCGAGGTAATAATATTTCTGTAAAGCGCTTAGAGACGCTGTAGATGTATATTTTAGCGCGATATAAACCGGATTCTTTTCCTTATTTTTATTATCATCATTATTAGGCTTCTTCTTGTTAATATTATTTATTTTTTATTTGTGGTCGTATTATTATTATTATTATCATTATTATTATTACCATTATTGTTAATATTATTGCCATACCCACACAGATTTAGTTCTAGTTCAAGAGTGTCAATAACTACCAAAAAAAGGGCGTGTGGGGAAGGGGGTGTGGGCACGGCCGACAAACTTTTGATGATACGTCAGATACCCTCACTAGTAAATTGAAAAGTACAAATAATTTGAAGGAAATTAGTCTCATTAACTGACACGGGGTAGATTATTGAAGGGGTCGTTTTAGAAGTTGAAAAGAGAACTTTTAGAAGTGTAGGGGCGCTTTATTACGACAGAGGGACCACCATTTTCAAACTGGCGCTATTGAGAAGAATTTGGGACGCTTAGAAATGTTATTATTATCATTATTATTATTACCATTATTGTTAATATTATTGCCATACCCACACAGATTTAGTTCTAGTTCAAGAGTGTCAATAACTACCAAAAAAAGGGCGTGTGGGGAAGGAGGTGTGGGCACGGCCGACAAACTTTTGATGATACGTCAGATACCCTCACCAGTAAATTGAAAAGTACAAATAATTTGAAGGAAATTAGTCTCATTAACTGACACGGGGTAGATTATTGAAGGGGTCGTTTTAGAAGTTGAAAAGAGAACTTTTAGAAGTGTAGGGGCGCTTTATTACGACAGAGGGACCACCATTTTCAAACTGGCGCTATTGAGAAGAATTTGGGACGCTTAGAAATGTCACATTAAGCAGTATGGGTGTGAACTTAAGTATCACAAAGGGACCGGCATTTAAAGGGGTGTTTTTAGTGTCTTACAAGAGAATTTGGGGAACTTCAACGTCATTTTATTTTAAGGGGCTTAGAACAAGGGGCCTCTTCTTCTGTCTAAACCGCCCCTGCGTGTAGATTCAGAAATTGCAAGTGTGATGCTAACCTAGAAAGTAACCTTTAAATCAGTCCTGTGCGTCACGCACTATACGAATATCATTCCATCATACTTTGTAATCAGCATTACTCAATTATCTATGCCCGACATTGCAAAACAGGTGAAAAACATCAAAATTAATAACGGTCCAAAGTTTTTAACGGAGAAGAGGTGCGAGTCAGCTTCTTTATTGAGGATCTCATCATAAATTAGGGGGTTCGAATCACGCAATTCATAGCTCAATTCCCTGGAAAAGTGCCTCAAAATAATAGACCGCAACCTATGTGTATCTATCTATTTTTTCCTGTTGTCAAGGTCGGACTTACGTTAGTGGATTATGATTTTGGCTGGATACGTTGTTCGGTTTGGTTAAAGAGCCTGTTTTTTGTGGTGAACCAAATGCTAGTGTGGTATACCAACATTTCCCCCACTTAAAAAAAAATGTTAAAAAAAAAAAGAAGGTGTTCTTGATTTAAATTACATTATGATACGTTGATGATTTCTGACAGAATTCAGTGGTAATAAACCTCTAATCCTTCTTTTAAATTTTAAGAACTTCGTGAGGCCTCTACGCACCCCTTCTCTCCCCTTCTCTTGCAATGAAGATAACAAATCTCCTTTGTCCCCCTCCTCTTTCTCAATCTTTTGTTTTTAAATAACATCCTAATATGATTGTCGCATTGAAAGACACTTTATATGAAATGCCGATACCTGGGCTATTGCTTCTAATTTGTTAATCAATTAACTCATATGTGGAAGTGTCGTGATGGTGTGGTGGTCTATTCGCTTGACTCTCCTTATAAAATAGGGTTCGAATCCCAGCCCGGCACTAACATCCTTTGGCAAGACATTAATCAACGTTTGCCACATCCACACAGGTGTTAATGGGTACCTGGCAATTTATTGATGGGGGTAATAACAATAACAGAGCCCTCAGGGAGAACATCGTTGATGCCGATGAGGCTTCCCTGGTAAACTGAAAATATTATCATCATCTTCATCATTAATTGTCATCACTCGGGAGACAAACAAATTCAAATTGATTTTTTTTTTTGGTAACGTTGTAAGCGTCTAGCTTGGAACTTTCCAATAGGACCTATATTATGTATGGACTAAGCAGGTAAGCCTTTTTTCCCCAAGCAGTTTACTTTTTAACTCATTAAAGTTAATTGTTAAAATATTCGATGTATTGGTATTTTCTGTTTTTCCTCATCTTCACAGGGAAAAGCTTCACTCTGTCCATATTCGTTTACACCAACCCGCCTCAGATTGCTACCTGCAACCGTGCTATTAAAGTAACCGTGGATGGGCCTAGACCAAGACGTGAGTTTTATTTGACAATACTTTGCAATGAAAATGTTGAATTGCATTTGATTGGCAGGTACTATTTAATTTCTTTAGTAAAAGGGGTTGTACGTAAATGACAAAAGTATCTGGTAATCTATTCTAAAGTGGTGTATCCAACATAGAGTAGAGGGGGTTTATTTCCTCCATTCTATTGGAAGCGAAGCCCAGTGCAAAAGTTGGATCGTTTGTCATCATGTTTTTTAAATACCTTAACCCCCCCCCCCCCCCCCCGCCCCCTCCCACCTGCCCTTCCGAGCCGAGGAAGCTTTAGAGCGCTGGATACTATGACTCGTTTTCGGCTCCACACTATATTGATATGCCATTTTGCCTCTTGCCAAAAATCTGAACAACACTTTGCCTCGATTACAGCAACAAGGAAAAAACATGAAATGGACATTTCTGCCAAAAGATTAGTCGCCTGGAATGAAGTGGATACCGATAATGAAATACTTTTCAGGTCGCTCTATGTTCTTAATCCTGATGTATGGAACATCTGGATGTAAGTGACTGTAGTATTGCCCCATAGTTTGTTTTTCTTGTCTGTTAGCTGCAATCATGTTACAGGTGGATCCGCTAATTGCCAACAGTTGTCCATGCTGTACTTTTGGTGCCTTCCTGTATTCTCTGAAAGGGCTTCGCAGAATGTCGTTTTCTTGAAAACATTAGCTCAAAATAATACTCTGCTCGATGTGTTTGTATGATTTCTGAGAAAAGCGTCTCAGAAACGGAAGACGTTAGGCAAATTCACTGACCCACAAAATGAGATTTAAACAATGGCATGCACAATCTTCCCAAGTTGTCAAATTTCTTTGAATCCTTTAAATGAGTTATAATTGTCTCCGTTTGAAAGGAATATGATTATATGGAGAAAGAAAGAAATTCCGAACAAGAATTAAATGGGTTTATTTTTTTTATTTTTTTTATGGTACTTATTGTTTTTAGCGCTCCTAAATATTCGATATTATTATTTTCTATTTGTTTAATCTGCCTGATTCCAGTGTAGTTGGCGAAAGGGTCATTTGTATGATGACGGGTGATAATAAAGTTATCAAAATCTTTTCTGTGTTATTCCAGGACCAAAGTCAAAGCATGATGATCCTCTGTGCTTCTCATCGATCATCGACACAGGCCACGCCCATTCTTATGGGCTGGTTATCTCTCACCATGACAACCAGATTGAAAGACAACAGCCGTTTGTGAACCAGGGATGGATGCCTGGATCTTATTCCCACAATTCAACTTCTTGTGGTAATAACTTCAAGTTGGTTTATTCTTAATGTCCACTAAAAGTATATATTCGATAATATTTTACATACAAATCATAAACTAAAAGCATTTTTGTTTTAATGGACACGAAATACTCAATTAAAACCAGTAGGCCTATACTATAAATATATGTGTTGCATTTGGTAAAGAAAATCACGTTCCTAAAGCTTTAACACGTTCATTACGTAAGAGCTAGCCAAGTAGTATAATTAACTAGGAATTTCTATAAAGGATTTCGAAATACCAGTCTTTCTTCAAGAAAAACTATTGGACAAGCCATACCTATTTAATCACATTCCACATACTCCCAGTATCATGAGCTAAGACAAAACATCGAATTTAGGCAATACCGAGCCCCTATCTTACTGCAAGGGTACATTGGCTCCTGTCCAAGGGAGCTTGTGATGTAGGCTTCTACCTGTTGTTGGCGTGCTCTCAAAATATGTGCAATGTCATCTTCGCTATGCTCACATTTGTTTCAAAATGTCATCAAGCTTGTCACTTGAAGTTAAACAATTTCCACGGTATGTCTGATGGCAAAGCGTATGTAACATCACTTTGGCAAGAGACGCCCACTGACATGACTACTTCAATCCGGTTCTTTAGGTGGACGCCATTTTGTCCGAGATCCGCAGGAATTCGGATTACTATGGGGTCATTTCTCGATCATTATGCAGTGAATAATCATCGTGAATAGAGTTGAAGTAAAATACAAATGACAATCATTTCCCTTGAACATGTTGAAGCCACGGCCAAAGTTACACTATAGTTGGCATGGGTGTCGATCCCGGGGGGGGGAATGGGGGGGGGGGGGATATATCCCCCCCCCCCAATATTTCAGGTGGGGATGGCCTGTACAATCATCCCCCCCCCCCAATAATTCACCCTAAAAAAAATTTAAAAAAGAGAAAAATTAATGATGAGAGCCCGATGAGAGTAGTTAATGGTTATTACTCGCAAGATGACCATCAATATACACATTTTGCTATCTCATTTTCATAATACATACATAATTATATACGAAGTAAAAGAGACAATCGTATATATAGCCCCCCCCCCCCCCTACAATAAAATCCAACCATGACTTATTTTCAATTTCATACAAGTGATTTATAAATGTTCGTGATAGGCATGATTTTCAAAAAATTCGCGTTTCTCCATTTCTGTTGTAAACTGACACATTCCCAAATAGCCAGGAAGAGCATATATTTTGTATAGTCACTAATGGGCCTAATTAGTGGCCGTTATCACTAACAGTAGTATAAAATTCCTTTCCAGAAGCTATTGCGACCACTCGGGCTGTGCATGCAAAGATTTGCGAACGAACGTTCCATACGTACATCATGTGGGGAAACTGAATTCAGACAACGATTAATAGTAAAAAGAACAGTACAACGAATCGTCTTCTTTCTCTTATAATTTAGTGAAACGGCAAAGCTTCCGCGCTTTGTGCGGGAGGGGGGCAACTGAATTCAGACTAGGATTAAGAGTTATAATTAACTGAAACGTCAAAGTACACGATACAACGAATAGTCTTCTTTTTCTAATAATTTAATGAAACGTGAAAGCTTCCGCGCTACGCGCGGGATGGGCGAAAATGATTTCAGACGTGGATTAAGGGTAATAATCAAATGAAACGTCAAAGCTTCCCCGCTTCGCGCGGGAGGGGGGAAACTGAATTTCAGACATGGACACATTAAAACGAATCGTCTTCCTTCTCTAATAGCTTAATGAAACGGTAAAGCTTCCGCGCTTAGCACTAAATGGGCAAAAATACACACAAGGATTAAGAGTAATAATTTAGTGAAACGTCAAAGCTTCCGCGCTTCGCGCGGGGGGAATTGCACTCAGACAAGGACACGATACAACGAATCGTCTTCTTTCTCTAATAATTTAATGAAACATCAAAGCTTCCGCGCTTCGCGCGAGAGGGGGGGGGGGGGGAGGCACTGAATTCAGACAAGGATTAAAAGTCGAGAATGGTACCTCGAATCGTCTTCTTTCTTTAATAATCTAATGAAACGTCAGAGCTTCCGCTCTACGCGCGGAGGGGAACTTGTTTCAAACATTAGGGATTAAGAGTCAAGAATGGTACATGAAATCGTCTTTTTTCTTTAATAATCTAATGAAACGTGAGAGCTTCCACGCTACGCGTGGAGTAAGGAAAACTTGATTCAAACGAGGATTAAGAGTCGAGAACGGTCCAACGAATCGTCTTCTTTCTCTAATAATTTAATGAAACGTCAAAGATTCCGCGCTTCGCGGGGGAGGGGGAAAACTCCCCCCCTCCCTTCACCCAACCCCCTAGGGAGCGCGTTTCGAGCGCTCTGTTAGTGATTCGCACGCTTCGCGTGCTCACTACCGCCCTCCTAAAATGAAATCATGGCTACGCGCTTGGGGAGGGTGTGCAACCTGCCACACGCTTCTACCTCTTGATTGCTTTGATCCATTGCCGAAAATATTTTGGCACCTATCATCCCCCCCCCCCCCCCCCCCAACCACGAATACAAATCGACACCCTTGATAGTTGGACAATATCCATGTTTTCGGTTTTCGACATGATCATGAGTACTCTTGTGGTATGGCAGAGAGACCACGTTGTTCGTGTTGGTTCGCCACTTGTGGTAAACTTGACCCACAAATCAGCTGACAAGAATATGATCATGTCCTACCGATATGAGAAAAGACAATAAATAAGCCTACGTAATTAAGGTGTGGATGTATGTCCATGGTTGAACTCTTTGTCACGCAAAAGCCCAGGGTAAATCCCCAGGGTTTAAGGAATGAAATCATGCGCGGATGATGCTACTTTTAGGTTATGTCTTCAAGTAACAAAAACAAAAGTGAGAGAGAGGGGGAGAGAGTGAGAAAGGGAAGGGGGACAAGAGAGAAAAGGGAAGAGGAGAGAGGCAACGCGAAATTAATGGAGCTCTCACACTCTGCTGTGTAGGCCTACCGTCCACCTGCCGGGCTATTAAAAAACAACAGAGTCCAGAACGTTGGGTTTTGAGCGAACTTGTCCCCGGGTGCAAAAAAAAAAATTCATAAAATTAATCTTTTCACCGTTTCGTTGCCATCTTCTGACCGTTCTCACCGGGCGCATACCGGGTGTTGAACGTGCTTCTACCGGCTTCACCGCCCAGATTGACTTTTGTTGAAAATTTTGGCCGTTTCCATACCGGGCCCATACCGGGTCTCGAACGTGTGCACCGGGTTTGTAGCAGCCACCTACCAGTCACTTAGCGTCCCCTCACCGCTCGGAGCGTCCTGTGAGCGAGTCCCCGGACTGCTGACGTCATGACACGACTGCCATAAATACCCCGATTTTTTGCCCGTTCATCACCGTTCTGTAACGGGTTATGAGCGTGTTGTGAACGTGTTCATACAGTGTGACCGTTTTCATAACGTATTCATACCGTCCTCATACCGTTCAACATCGTCCTCTTGCCGCTTACTTGCGGCCGGTGCCAGCCGGCCAAAGTTTTGAACATGCCCAAAACTTTCGCCGGGTCCCACCGGGTGTAAATAAGCGCCAACGCCCTATTAACGTGTTGCCCGCTTTGGTAACGAACCACCGTGTGCCCTCGCCGTTCTCCACCGTCCGCAGACATTTTCGCGCACGGTGGCACACGGTAGGCCTACACGGCAGAGTGTGAGAGTCACTTAAGATGATACCACACCGTCCCCTCACCGTACGGCTAATAGTTCTCTCGTCATCCATATTTTGATCTAACATTTCCAATGTTGCCATCATGATACCGTACCAGTGCCCCCATAGCAACGCTACGCCTCTTCCTTTAGAAGCACGGCAGGCCCCAAACACGCTCATGACCAAATAAGGAGAACATTTTTATATAGGAACACAATTACTTTGCTTAATAATACATTTTCGGGGGCGTTTTTTTGTACTCATGCACCTTCGTGATCGGTTAAAAAATGTTGGCGCCTATTCTTCCGAATATTTTTTTTTCTTTGTTTTTATTATTGCCCACACCTGTACCGTAGTCACTACTTTTGTATTATTATGATTCATACGCTTGAGAAGTTGAGTGCGAAGAGGCAAAAGGGGTAGGGGAGAGGAGAAAGGCGATTTGGCTAATATTTTGAAGGAGTGATTATCATACATTGACAGCTCCTTACTTTATAAGACCCTAACATTAATTTTATATATATTTTGGAAATATCTTAACTTTAAGAACTGGTGAAGTCCCTTGATATTTTCTATCTCATGGAATTTATAGTATTGTAAGATCCACAAACCTTGAGGCGTTTAACATTGACCTTTGCATAATATTATGGAAAGAGTAATATTAATTGAAAATGTTATTGAATGTTAACATGCCTTATGCCTTTGCTTTTGTTGCAGACAATCAGCCTGAATTTCATGCAAATCCTTATACACCATCGGTTCAACAGTCAACAGGCAACTCCGTCCTTCCCCAACAGATAAAGACGGAACCTCCGGAGCTGGACTTGGTCGCTGTTCAGCAGAACCAGCCACAGTTCATCTACCCGACGCAACCAGGAGACACGCCCTTCTATCCGTCACAATCTAGCTCCATGTCCGAAGTGTCACCTGGGGAAGATCCACAGCGTACCCTCTTGCCCATGACACCTCATCAACTCCCCTTGCCATCTCAACCTGCGCAGGATGTTTTCTCTAGCTCCACCGCTATTCCAATGACGCCATCAGCTAACCCAATTTACCCCCACCTGTACATGTCTACCCCTTCATCTCAGACGCACTATGGTAGTGGCCCTATGCTCCCATCGGCACGACCAGAGGAAAAGCGAGAATTGGAGGATAAGGAAGACACACATCAGGGCATCTCCGTGGAAATCATCACGCATCTTCCTCATCCCTATCCTGATATGTCTCTAAGTTACGGAGGCCATCCGCAAAACCAGATCGAACTGGATAGAGAAAGAACCACTGGCATTCAGAGCGTTGGCATGGAGCTAATGCAGCAGCATCATCAAGGCAACACTAACATTGCGCCAATGCAACAAACTGTCCTGGGACATTTGCCACTTTTGGCTGATTCGAGAAAAGAGGAATTTTGGCGGCCATATTGAACTTTGAAGAAACTCTTGAGACTCTTGAAATGATAATCTTCAAACATAATATCCCTGTAGAGGTGTTGAGGTCTAGTGGATACGTCGCTGGACTGTGAATCACATCACATGTTTTGCGGTTCGAGTCCCGCTGCGGCACTAATGTCCTTTGGCAAAACATTCATCTTTATTTGCCACTCTCCACCCAGGTGTAGTAAACGGGTACCCGGTAGGAAGACATTTTTTGAATGCTTGAGCGCCTCATCATGGTAGCTCAGCGGCAAAAGCCATGGTAATAATATTTCAAGGCCCTCACGGAGAGCAGTATTAATACTGATGAGGTTGCTCGCGGTAAACAAGACATATTATTATTATTATCATCATTTTATTCGGAGCATATTTTAATATTTGTGACCATGCGAGCCTATAAGCCAATTCAAACACGTTATTACCCAATTCTGTTACAAACAAAATATCGAATTCAAACATAATTAAAATATGGCTTACAGAACTGTATTTGCGCCATCTCATTTTAAAATGTGATTTCCCCCAAACATCGACGATTTGCTTCAATTCAATTCCACGCGGGGTAGGGTTGAACATTTCTGACAAACGCGGGGAATGCTCCCCCCCCCCCCCCCCCCCCCCACACACACACTTCTCGGTGATGACACTATACTGTAATAATTATACAAATGATGTCTAATTTCTCTTTTGGGCTTAGTTTTGTTAGCTCTTCTATGACTGACATTGTCGTCGATGTTTTGTATTCATGATTTTATCAATAATAGTCATGTAGGCCTAGTTCATTCCATTATGTTTATTGTAGAAACATGTCTATGGGTGAGCTGTAGCTTCGTATTGTCATGTTGATCTACATTTTGATACCCCTTACTCAGGAGGAAAATAGGGACCTGGTAGGATGACGAAAGCCATTGTGATCGTAAACTGCCATGCCCTCAAGGTGAGCGTAGGGTTGGAATACTCAAAGGAGAAAGGAGATGGTGCACACAATGTGTGTATGGATGAATCCAATACCCAGGGATCTTATTATCTGTAAAGATTATGGAGATTTTATTTCGTTTAAGTACGGGATCTGTTGTTATTTGTTGTTATTTTTCACTGTAAGCTGATCATCTTTTAGCGTCGGATCACACCATTATACACTAGTTAAAGAAATTGGTTATATCTGTGTATATATACTAAGAGTATATACAAGAGAGTTTACGTCATCGGTTGTACTATAGTTAAGGTTGTTTCTTACCATTGTTTTCAAATGTACATCAATGTAAATATCGGCAATAGTGTGTGCAATTGGTGGAGTTGTTGATCTGAGTATATTACAATGGGTGAAATAACTCTGTTTCTGTTACATCTTCTGACTCTTGAATATCATCAGGGAATTTAATTAAGTTCAAGGTCTATTTGCATTTTTAAAGAGAATATAATTTTTGTTTTAAGACATGTTTATCAAGGTTTTTTTCATGACAACTATAGGCCTACTGTGAAAAAAGAAATAAAATTTCATGTGGGGAATTGCATATTTCAGTCAGCTTTATTTTATTATTTGTTTGTCATTTTTACCATGAATGTAGCACTCTTGCAGAATCTTCCAAAGTTATCTACTGTTTTATTTTCTATTCAGCTTTGTATATTTTTGTGAAGAAGCATCTAAAGCAAGATTTGATCTGAGTAAAAAAAACAGAATCCAACTCTAAAATCTAAAAAAATCAACTCACGGGCAATATCAACACCCATTTGTAGGGACTATCTCGTAGAAATCATGTTCGGGTTACGTTATACGCAGCGTGTCCACACACAAAACATTTTATCCCGAAACTCTATAACGATACGTCGTATAAAGAATCATCATATAAATTCCAGGATGTCTACACACAAGAAACGTCGTCACTAAAGAATCATCGTATAAATTCCAGGGTGTCCACACACACAAAAAAGTTATCCCGAAACTCTATAACGAAACGTCGTATAGGTGCGCAGTTTGCTACTGCGCAGTCGAAACCGAAACCGAAACACATGTGCAGCACCACTAGTACTAGTATTTGCATTGACTGTGCCACTGGAACAATGCATGCAGTATATTTATGTATAATCAGCTGGCTGCGCAGCGGTCAGCTGGAAGCAGAAATGAGAGCTCATATCTCCTTTCGCTCGAGGTCACGTTAAGCCCCGCCCAGTTAGACTAGTTCCGTCCACACACAAAATGTCCGTGATTCTTTATCAAGTTTCAGTTCGAAACGATGCCCAAACCTGCGTTTCGTTAGACTAGTTTCGTTATACGACGATACGACGTATCGTTAGTGAGCGTCCACACCTACAATTTTGGTCGTAAAACTATCGCGAAACGGTATCACTATCGCGAAACGGTATAGCTAATGATGACTAGTCACTGAAAATGTTGTGTGTGGACAGGGGGACGGTCGTTGTCACCTTCGAACATTTCAATAGGTGTCGTAAAAGGCTATTGAAATTGCCTTAGGTTGATTTTTCGAAAGTAGTCTGTTCCTATCTTATATAAGAAGCATCAGAAAAAGGGTATGTTATAGTGCTCAGTGGCTAAATAAGCGGGGGGTGGGGGTGGGGCGGGGGGGGGGGGGTGGGGGTAAGCGAACACTTTTTTTCCCTTCTTTTGGAGTCCCAAAAAATCGCAACGACTCAGCCAGCCGCTGAATAAGCGGGGGGGGGGGGGGGGGGGGGGGGGACACTTTTTTTTTTTTTGTCTACAAATTTGAAAATTTGACATTTTGTTCCGTTGGGGGGGGAGGGGTAAGGTCACGTTTTTTAGGTCAGCCATTGGCATAAGTTTTGTTTTTTGTTTTTTGCTTTTTATTAAAAAAATAAATATATAAAAAAAAAGAGGGGGGATTTTCCCAAAATACACACACAAAACATACAAATACGAATCATGATTGAGACTACGTTCGTTCAATCGAATTTTAGCGACCGTGATTCTGCAGAATCATGATACAAAACGCATCTTTTTCAGCGTTTCATGTTTGTGTTTTTAAACACGTTTATTTTTACGACCGACGAAAAAGTCGCTTGAACGAATTGCGTTTAAAACTAAACGTCTTTGAAAAACGTGTCGATGAAAAAGTGTCGATTAAACGCACCCTATAACTTTCGGTTACGTCAGCTTGCTAATGTAAAAACACATAAAGAAGCCCCTAACTTCAAGTACCAGCATGTGACACGCTTGTTTACGACGACGTCAAACTATAACTTTATGCTTTCTGTTCGACACTGGTTCCTGGTACCATGCATCTTGGCAATTGCCTTACCTCTCACATGCATACGTTAATTTAAAAAAAAATAAACAATGACAAATTTTAATTCAGAAGTGCAATTTAATTTATTTTACATTGTCAACAAGTTAAATAGTACTTGTGCACAGAATATTCATCCCAATTGCGGTGAGAGGTTTTTCGTGGACCAGTAGATCTGAGATTAAGCTATTTACAAAAACAGGGAAGAAGAAGAAGGGAAAGAAGAAGAAGAAAGACAAAAGGAAAAGAAAATATGTTATAGAACTAGGGATTTATGAAGAGAACGAATTTACAAATAATAAACGAAAAACAAGTGAAAGGCGTAAATATTCTCAAAAAGAATGAACCGCCGATGACACTTAAAAAAATATAAAAAAACAACTTCAAAATGCTCAAGGGGTTACAATTTTACAATATTTGTTTGGGTGAACACTTTTGTAGATACCCGTTTAGGGTGTGAATTCGGGGAAAAAAACCACGCGAAATCTTCATTTTAGGGTGTATTTTGGCTTCAGAAGAAATCCTCGTTTAGGGGGTGTCTGGAAAACCTGTGGTTACGCATGCTTACAGTATTTCTACATGACTTACACCTGGGGATATTCAGTATCATTGCTGTCATCTCATTTGCCCGGTAAATTTCTGTGCACAGAGTATGTATCCCTAATTTTAATACCGTCTGTTTTGAGCCAGAAGGGCGTTATTACTCTTGTCCTTTAACACAGAGTTAATGCCCTTCTGACTCTGAACCAACTATATCTTAAAGGTCAAAGTGAGTTCTGGTAATGAAAAATACAAACGAGATGAATGCATCCTTAGCTGTTTCATATCACCAAACTCAGCAATATGCACAATTAACAAATGAATGTGCTTGAATCTTTTAAAAATTGTTAAGTGTCCGTGTCCGACATAGAAGTATTGCCACACACCATTCAATGTACAGTATGTTGGGACTCAAAAACACTGCTGTACACACAGTAATGTGGACTTCTTGTAATCACACATGAATTCAAACAGAGGCAAGCTAAACTTTGGACCAACATTTTTTTAAAGCTCTCCTACGAAAAATCCACATTGTCTGAGGCAAATCAGAAACGACTCATGCTCGATATGGGAAGTTCTTCCAATCGAGACCAAATTTGAAACGGTGCTTGTCACCAACTTTTTGTCCCCTTTGTCAGAACTCAGCCTTCTCTAATTCCTCTGAGGAATTATTTGAGAATTGGATTGAATGCAATGCATAACAAACAAAATTCAAATTCAGAAGCCTTGTGAAATGAATGGACTCGAAATAGAAAGGAATAGCAGTAAGGTAAAAAATTTATAGAGTGATGCAATGTGGTTGATTAGTAACAACATTGAATTTTGGTCACAAGATTTAGTTAGCAAAGTTAATTTGCTTAATACATATTATAAAGTGTTTACCTTTGTTTTAGATTTTTCTCCTTGCGTATCTCCTGCTCGTAATACATCATTAGCTCACAAATAATCTACTACTACTATACTACTACTACTACTACTACTACTACTGATGTTGCTGCTGCTGCTACTACTACTACTACTACTACTACTACTACTACTACTACTACCAGGCACGTAGCCAGAGTTCGATGTTTGGGGGGCACATACATGTAAACGATCGAGGTCAAAAAAAGGGGTCTAAAAAAGTTCAACCGATCTTGGAAAAAAATTGGGGGGCACGTGCCCCCCCCCCCCCCCCCCCTCCCCGTGCCCCCCGTGTCCCCCGTGGCTACGTGCCTGACTACTACTACTACTACCATTTTCATTACTGATAACCATCACACGTATCTCTAGATTCCTACATGACTGCTACTCATTTGGGATCAAGTCATTCGTCCTTAGATTAATAGTCAGATTTTTGGTCAGTTCATCCCAGAAATATTCTTGTCCTCTCACGTTCTCAGTCCAGTGAATATAGGGTCTGCCATCACTGAGATACAGCCTCGCCAAGAATGGCATTTCATCATCTGGGATGTCTTCGAGGAAAACCACGACTACGAATTCAGTCAGAGTGTCACTCACATGGTCCATGGCCGTACGGAACTTGAGTATGAACCAGTGGTCGTGCACAGCTGCTCTGCTAAGCACTATGATGGTTTTGTAACTATGGCTCACCACGTAATCGACGGAATCTAAGTAATGCATACCCAATACAAGGTCTTCGTCACCGAAGACGTTCCTCTGAAACTGTGGTAGCCGTTCTTCGAGAGCCGGTCGGAGCTGTTCGCGAATCCATTCTTCTTCATCGTCGTAGAAAATGATGTTCACGTCAAACTCGTAGTCATTGTTGTCTCGAGCGTCTCGCATCTCTTTATAGCCAACTACGGCCAGTTTCAAGAGAAATAGTTTGAACCTCAACTGCCATCGGTAGTGATACACCAGCACGCTGATAACAACCAAGCTAATGGAAACGAGGGGAATCAGAGAGAATATACCATAGTTTATTATACAGAGTTCATTTGGATCAAAATGAAGCAGGGGTTTCTCACGAAGAGGCTCCAGAGATGCTGACGAACAGATAGTATTTTCCTTGTCTATTAGGCGTATAGGTTCATTTAACCAATCAATAATCCACTTTAGATCACAGTTACAATTGATTGGGTTCATTGATAGATCAAGTGATGAAATGGAGGAAAAGATCGGCTCGAAAGTGCTTTGAACAAGGCGCGTTATTCTGTTGTTGGCCAAGGAAAGATCTGTGAGCTTCCAGTTATTTGAGAACATTAGCTCCTCCAAGTACGTTATACGGTTTTCTTCAAAGTTGATAGTTTTTAATTGACCTAACCCCGACAATACATCCTCATGAATATGCTGGATCTTGTTTCCTTTCAAACTCAACTTCTGAAGCGATTCCAACCCGGAGAAGACAAGATGATGTAGATTTGTAATATCGCAGTGGTCTAGATTTAGTTCTTGTAAAACAGAGAGTTGCTGGAATATCCCTGGTGGTAAATCACTTATAAAACTCAGGAAAGGGTTACTACTCAATTCCAAATGAATAAGATCGAATAATCCATCGAAAAGAGACGCGTTTCTATTTTCATTCCATATGTTCGAAATGCCAAGCCGAGAGTCTTTCATGTCTAAATTAACAAGGGATTGTATATGTTGAAACGATTCTCCTGGTCGCAAAGGAATTAAATCTGAACGAAGAGAGTTTAGGGAAAGTGATCTTAATATTGGGGTGTACAATTCCAGAATAGTTATACGGCTTCCGGTCAAATCAATGGTTTGAATATTGTCAAGTCCCGAAAAGGCCATCAGCTCAAAGACAGAAAGGTATTCGTTCGAGCTCATGTCTAAGAAAGTTAAATTTCCTAAACCAAGAAATACAGATGCAGATATTTCTGTAAACAGATTACCGGATAAGTAAAACTCCGATAAGTCCACTGTCCAAGTCTGATTGTGAGGATTAATTTGTCTTACTTGGTTGTTGTTGATTATCAGTACCTTTAATGCCTTCATGCCCTCGAAAAAGTCCGGTTGAATTTCATCTATGGGGAGTTCGTTATAACTAAAACTGAATTTTCTAAGTTTTGTCAAATTTGAGAAGACTAAAGCATGGAGGCTTGACAGTTTGTTGCTGTTGAAGCTCAGAACGGAGAGAGAAGAATCGCGCAGTGGATCAAAGAAACCTTCAGGAAATACACCAACAGAGCCTTCCAGGATTGTAAGCTGCTCGATGTCTGATTTTGAGATTCCGAGGATGATGTTCGCCAACACCTCGGAACTCAATGGGTAGAGACCTAGCACCAAAGAGCGAACATGTAGTGATGCGATCACATCAGGGTCTACTGATTGGATAGGGTTTTCTGTAAGATCTAGAGTATCAGTGTGGCACACAAAGGTGAAATCTCTCGCCGTAAGGTGTTTTAATTGATTACGATCCATGCGTACTGTGTCGACCATGCCACAAGAACTTACATTGATGAAGGAGAGCCGGTTGTCGGACAGATATACAGTATCTAGGTGTGGACTCCATTTTAGAGCGTCATCGGGGATCGACTTCAAGTTTGATGCGAATAAACTGAGAATGGAAAGCTGTGAAGATATCATAAAGACGCCTGTTGCTGGAAGCACAAGACGCGGGTTAAAGGATAAATCCAGGTACATCAAGGCCTTGAGAGGGTAAAAAGCGGCGGATTCTATCGCTCTTACATCGTTAAAAGCAATGTCCAAGACGTTGGTTAGAGGGTATACTTCAAAGGAGGAGTTCAAGAGTTTGGTGATGTTGTTCTGAGACAAGTCAAGCACCTCGGTATCCTCAGAAAGATTCTGAGGAACCGTGTCCAGGTCTTTATTGCGGCAAGAAGCTTTTTTCAGTTCAAGGTTCTGATCGCATCCATGGAAAGATTTGTTCATGTCCAGTGTTAAGGATGGCATCGCCGAATCTCCATCGTGTCGATGTAAAGATTGAAAGGACGAGCTGACGAGGAGACAAGCGACGAGCAATGGGTACAAGATTGAGCCGTTTGCCATGATAATCACCTCTGAAAAAGGAAAGGCACGCCTTTGTCGGATGATAATAATTATATCGCTCTCGAATATATGCTAACTCAAGCTTATAGGAGAATAAATATATTTGTATCGTTTGCTGCAGATGGTCAGCCTCGTTTTGAGCTGTAAAAAGGTGCTCGGATTTTCTTTTCTTTAAAAAATTGTGATTATGATATTCTAAATTACTAATCAAAACTAAAATATAGGTTCGGGAACCAATAATGAACGTTTTCACGCGAAACAGAAAGTCATATATCATTTTTGGATAAACATTGTAAAAGTAATAAATCACAAGCAAACCCATATGAAATATTCTAACGGTTATGTATTAAAGAGCACAAGAGGAAATATTTGATTTCTAAACTTCCATGCGCTAGTATAATAGGCCTACCTTTCTACTCCCAAGTCGCTCATTTCTTTGTAATTTCGACATTTAAAACCTGAAACACTTTATACAGAAAAAGTCAGAAAACGTACAAAAGTATCAAAATCATTACCGGCTCTATCTGTTTCCAGTTATGTTGAAGTGGTATAATGAAATACCACATTCCTAAATATCGCAAAATATGAATTGACAGAATTATATGATTAATGTGATAGAACGGACAAAGTTTCTGAAGTAGGCATTCGTTTCTTACGCTTGTATGATTTACCTGATCATGCTGATGATGGTGAAGAAAATAATGAGAAAGTTGTGAGAAAGTTGTGATACGGTGGGGGAATTTTCCATAAATATTCTGGGATACCTATCTCTATCCATCACCCCCCCCCCCCCCCCCAAAGAAAAAAAGTTCAGGCTTTATTTATAGTTTATAGTGGAAGCGGCAATTTAATAATTAACAGGTACTTTAAAGTAACAGACGGTGAGGGACGTGCTCTGATTGGCTACTGTCTTAATGATTAATTGGTTAAGCTGGCACCGATGGGCGAGCTACGAATTACGACAAAGGCTATTACTATAGGTACAGCCTATAGATAATGAATGCATCCAACGAAAACTCAAGGCGCCCATGAAGTACATAATGTACTGCTATGATTTTATTATATTAAATTGTATTTTATTCTATTGTAATGTTGATGCTGATTTTAATAATAATAATAATTATAATAATGGTAATATATTAATGATAATAAAAATAATAATGATTATAATGATATTAAGAATGATGGTGCTACAGGAGGCTGTTGCAGGTGTCATGGAAAGATAAAAAGACAAATGTGTGGTTCCTGGAAATAGACATGACCATCAGAAGGGGAATCATGGAAAGAAAACTAAACTATTTGGGGCACATTGTTAGGAGATTCTGAAGGTGTTGAGAAGCAAATACTGCAAAGAGCAGTTGAAGGAAAACGGGGTAGAGGTCGTCCACCAATATCTTGGACTGATGATATCAAGAAAGTGTCTGGACAAGGAATGAAAGGTGCAACATAAATGGCAGGTGAAAGAGTTGCATGGCGTGCTCTCGTGAAGGTCACAGCAGCGCTTTACAGCGCCACCTGAGTTGATGATGATGATGAAGAATGATAATAAATGAGATTTGTAAGGCGCCAATTTTGTTAGTATTATGGTATTGGATTGGATAAGTTCATTGATAGAAAAATCATTAAAAAATGCAGTTAAAACTAGAATCATCATATGCATCCTTATTGTCATCATCATCGTCTTCATCATCATCATCATCATTGGCGTCACTACATTAATCATCATGTTTATATTGATCATCATCATCCTCTTCTATATGATATTAAGTACTATCATTACTTTCATATTTTCATCACCAACATCCAGAGGCGTAATCCGGGGGAAATGGGCAGGGGACAAGGGGCACATTGCCCCCCCCCCACTTTTTCAAGTGCCCCATGTTTACAAAGGAAGAGTGCTCTGTTATTAAAATTTGTTAGAATTGCCCCTGTTTACATAGGAAAGTGCCCCTTTTGCTTTGACAAATGCCCCTATTAATATGTAAAAGTGCCTATTACCCTTTTCACCATTGATTGGTGCCCTTTTATTTTCACACGTTCCCCTTTTCCTTCGAAAGGTTCCCATTTTCCTTTGCAAAAAGTGTCCAGGCATTCTCATAAGTGCCCCTTTTCCTTATGATAAGTGCCCCATAAAAAGATCCCCTTCCCCCTTCTCAATGCCCCCTTTCACCTATAAAAAGTGTCCAACTTCACGCCGGTCCCTTTTCATTCTCATAAGTGCTCTTTTTCATCTATGGTAAATGACCCTTTTCAGGTACGAGAAGTTACTCCTTTTCACTTAAGATAAGTGCCCCGTTTATTTCAACATGTGCCTCTTTTCCTTTTTAATAAGACCATTTCCCCCCTTCCCTTCTCATATTAAAGTCTGATCGGTGCCCTTTTTCTTTCAACAAATGCACATTTTTTCTTCATCATAAGTGCCCCTTTCAGGTTTCCCTGGTGAGTCCTTCTTTTCAGGTATAAGATTAGTGTCCCATTTTCACCTCTGATAATTGCCCTTTGTACTTTGACACGTGCTCCTTTTCTTTTCTAATAAGTGACTTATCCCTTTCGATAAGTGTCCGCTTTTCCTCTCATCATTAAACGGGCCCCTAATTTCAAGTGACTAAGAGCAATTTCCCCAAAGCTCGCTCGCATTTATCGATGATATGATTATGTTACTTATCAAATGTCTTTTCAGTCTTCCGTTATAAGAATGTGCTTATAATCTCATCAGGATTAGGTTTTTTGCTCTTTATAAGATGTAATTTTTCGCACTGCGACCTCACCAATCTTAATATATTTCCTCGCTCACTCGCAAATGAACATTCAGATCATCACACCCAATAAAAAAGAATGATGCTTAAGCTATGGTCACAAATCAGAGCAGCGACCGACCGATCACTAGCCTGCTCGGTCGCTGCTGGAATTAAGCATCGCCCAGCAATTAGGTCCGCGCTAAAACTTCTGCGGCGACCGAGCGATGCCCTAAAAACGAGCGGTGCCTGGGCGGCCGCCGCCGGGCAGAATTGGTTAAAAACTCGCCGCTCGGCCGCCGAGCAGGCTACTTTTGGGTAATGTGACCATAGCATTAAGCAATATCTTGTATGGTGTATAAAGAAAAACAAATATTGAAAGCATTCCTGAAAATGTTATCAAAATGTAGGGGTATATATACCAATGTCTACAAAATTATTTATTTTTGCTTTGAGATTTCCCTTTGTAGGTGCCCGTTTTTGTTGGTGCCCCAGGCGCGGATCCAGGATTTCTTAGGGGTTTTGAAATTTGAAATTTAGTGTGCTGAAATATGAAAGTCGTGCCGGCCAATATTTTGCTCAGGGGGGGGGGGGGGGGGGGGGGGGGGGGGGGGGGGAGCACTATTTATTTTTTTTTTGCTCCCGAAAATGTGAAATTCGCGCCGGCCGAAAATTCGCTCAGTGGGGGGGGGGGGGGGGGGCTGGGGGGGGGGGGGGGGGGAGGTAGTGAGCACTATTTTTTTTTTTGTCCTCGAAAATTTGAAAAGTGGCACCCCCCCCCCCCTTGAGCGCCAGGGGGGGCCCATCTCCAAAAAAAAGTAAAATTAACATTAGAAAATGTAATAATTCACATTTTCTTTCCAGGGGTGTGCCCCCCCCCCCCCCAAAAAAAAAAAAAAACTTGGGAAGTCGTTCTGTCGCCCCGTTATGTACGGATAATTCTGGACGTATCTCGTATGCTAATTAATTGATCTGAACCGTTATCCTGCATCCTATTCGATACAGCCATTCGGAAGCCAATATATAGACCAAGTTGGTCTATATATTGGCTTCCGAGTGGCTGTATCGATAGGCCCAGACGCCCAGTTATGACATTGTCACCATGGAGTTGTTGCTGTACCTAGTTTTATTTATTTATTTTTTTTAAATGAAAACAAATGATAAATTTCATTGGAATATTCGTTTTGGCATTTATACAAAACTTCTGGGGGCCACCTCTGGCCATATTTTCATCTTCCACTTCTGACGAAGAAAAAAAAAGAAATAGAGCCTACGTTAAAGATATGGGCGTGGTACGTACTAGGCTATATTTCAAATACACTATTTTTGTTTTGTTTTGTCTTATTTGTATTCTAAGAATTAATTTAGGCTCATAAGGTATATGATAACAGAAAAGTAATGTCCTAACTCCTAACAGTGGTTGTCAAGGATAAGCCTACATTATTTAATTACAATAAGGCCTCACATTAGTCAAGGTCACTGACCTCTAGAGGTTGAGGTCAGTGGTCAAGGTGTACATTTTTGAAGATACCATAACAGATTTTCCATACGAAAATAACGAGTAGGTTCAGCCGAAATCCTAGATTGCGGAACTAAATGTCACGTAAATAAATAGAGGAAAGCTATATACTCGCAGCTTCTGTTGGTGTAAATATTGCCATTTTTAGAAAGAGAAGTTAAGAAAGCAGCGATGCAACACTCTATTGTAGAATACCTTTCGGAACATGAAGGCTACAGATGTGGATACTGCGGATCGGAGGACTCCAACTTCTCCCACGGTAAGACTAAAGAGAGTGTACGGGGAGCTTGAGCGAGCGCTCAGTCGCGCCACACGTCCACTGAGCCTTGCTCAGAAACCCGACAGAGCTCTGCAGTGATCGCTCAGCTCCGCGGCCCGATGCGGTTGTGTTTACTAGTTTAGATCTACATGATGGGGTGCCCAAAGCTCACGCACATTTAAATATACAAAAAGGAAATTTGATTTTCGATTCATGACTTCTCATGTTCTAGAGTCCACACAAATGTATTTAGATCAATAATTATTATTAATGGACAAATGAAAGTCCAAAATTCAGAGAAAAATTATTTTTTGAGATATGGAACTAACTAGATCTATCTAATAATTTAGGTCATGCACAAATTATGGTCACACTAGCTGTTATTTGTCCTTAATAGGTCTAACTGTTAGAGCTTTGTCGTGTTGTTGTAAAAAGGGTAAATAAGATGAAGAATAGCTTAAAAAGTGTTGAATTTTAAAGGTGTTTTGATATAATTTTGGCAGGAACAAAGTTAGAATCTAACATTTTCTGCATTGTTAATTTCATTTCTTTTCAGTTGCTTGGAAGTTGGTGACTAGTAACTGTCTAATATTAATCTGTGCTGTGAAGTATTGTTAATGAAAAGTCGGTTTCAAAGTCAGTTTGTAGGGGAAATGAAGAAGGAGAATTGGAGAAGTGACTGTACAACAGTCACAGATATTAATACCGCTAGACCAACTCGAGTCTCCAGATGCCAAGGGAGGTAGGGTTGGATCAGATTTCAGACCAACAAAGTACAAGAAAAAAGAATAGAAAAAAAGGACATGCAAATTGTTGTCCCTGACTAATCTGAAATTCAGAGTCGCCTTCATTCAAGTGAGAGATGTAACATAGAGTCAAGTGTCTAGATCTTTGGGGATTTAGTTATTGATTATATTTGGGGGTGGAGCATGGATGGAAATTTTAATGTCAAACAAGTTGATAATTTTGTTAATTTGTTATTAATTATGTTTCTCTTTTATCTAGATCAATTGTATCTTACCTTTTTGGTGTTCCCTTGCCACAGAAGTTAAAGGTGTTAAACAAAAGATTATATTCAGATCTTTATTGTGAAATATGCTCATTTAACAGTTGATATCTAGAGTCTATGTTCTATGAATTCAATTTTTTTTTATTTGGTAGGAATGTGGGCTCACAACCTAACATGTCAGGACTATAATGATCTCATTGATAGAGGATGGAGAAGGTAAGCAGCACTTTATCTTTGGCTTCTTATCTTTACTATAACAACTATGCTTACGTTTATATATCATTGAGCTTTCGAAAACAGGACAGTAGGCAAAGATGATGAGGGTCTATTCAATCAGGTGGCAGTAAAAGAATTGACAATATTTTTTTTTGAGTGACCACTGACTCTTTTTGAAAAACTTGCGAAAACGGGTTAGTGCAAAAATGTTTCAGCCAGTGCTCACTCAAAAATTGTTAGGACCATTTGATTGAAAGACAATCGCCAAAAATTTCAAGAGAATTTTTTTTTTGCAGATATTGTCAAATTGTATTTACTTCTTTTTTATATATGCTCTGTATATCCTATAAAATTCTCCACAAACATTTAGATATTTATTGTTAATGGCATGCCTTTTTTCAGGAGTGGTAAATATGTCTACAAGCCGACTATGGATAAGATGTGCTGCCCTCAGTATACCATCAGATGCCACGCCCCATCCTTGAAGTTGACGAAATCTCAGAAGAAAGTCCTCAAAAGGGCGACTAAATTCTTCACCACTGGAGAGAAACCAGGAGGAGAGGGAGGGGTACGGCAAGACGGAGAGGACGTGCCTGGAGGGGCGCATCCAATGCCTCCCGTACCAGAGCATCATCCTCAGATGTCGGTAGATGAAATGGCAAAGGTGCAAGATGGAGGAACCATCCAAGGGTCGGATAGCAAGGCTGAAGAGGTCAAAGGTCAGACAGAGGCCAGGGTTCCATCACAGCATGGTGAGATAGCAGGAGAGGGGGCAGGAGTGAATGAAGATGGCCAGGCAGCGGTCTCAAAAGAGAAACAGAAGAAGATCCCTAAACCAGGTACATCATATGAGACAATTAATTTTGGTGTGTACAGATTCCTTAGAGCTATCAAAGTTCATGTGGTTAAAATAGTGAAATCTGATATTTCTTCTTTCTTTTACTGCATATCATATCATCCATAGTAAACATAGTGTATAACCAAAAGCCATAGTAATGAATACAGATTAGGTCTATACGTAACCAACATTTTTTGCTGTAAAATACCTTCTTTTCTTTTTTTGCAAAGACGTGTTGCAATTGCAATTGCTTTTTTTTTAAAGATGAGTAGGGACATCAGATTTTATTTCCATTCTCTTGAAAATAATACTCTAAATAATGTTTCATTTTGATCAAATCAATCTCCTTATATTAGGCTTAGGTCCAGACCCAGCCAAACCACCATGCAAGAAATCCAAGCTGAGAAAGTTAGAAAAACATCAAGAGAGGCTGAAGCACAAGACTAACACCGGTAGCTCTGGCCCTAAGGCTGGATCAAGAAGCACCTCCAAGTCATTGGAGGAGTTCATAGTAGATGCAGTACCTGGCCAGGATCTAAAACATCGACTTGAGGTAATCATGCAATAATGGGACTATTTACTAGGGCCCAGATTAAGTAAGTTTACAGCAAATTTATTGATCTCTTTTCATGCTATCACAGTATCAGTATCATCAAGTGGGGAATACATTTTGTTAAGTCTGTAAATTGAAACTTGCATATAATAATTTTCATGAAGGAAATCCCCCCTCCCCCACCCTGTCACTGTGAAATAAGGATGAATACCAGTAGACAGAGGGATGACCGATCAAAAATATTTATTGATTTCTTTTGCAATTCAATTATGCCTGATTATCTTTTAAATTAGTGCATACTCACATCTTGAGATTTCAAGTGAATATGTTAATTTGATTCTTTGGTATTTTTTTTAGGGGAGATTAATTGCAATTTTCAAATTTGAGTATTTTTGAAGATTGATAATTTTCAAGTATGTGATGTATTCTTGGTATCTTTTTTAAAATGAGCTGAATCGGCCGACATAAAAAAAATGATAAATTTGACGATAGTTATGATGAACATTGTCGTTACCATTATAGACTGCGTTTATTTTAGATTTGTTGTATTAATATTATACTATATAAAGTTAGTCAACTTTTGCTCTACTGTGGTTTGTTTAAACTTTGATTTGAAAGGATAGTAATGCTTGATTATATCTTTGTATACCTGTTTTATCTTTATATGTGTAAGGGAAAGCATGGAGAAATGGCTAGGTATAGAGTAAAATACACTTGTAAATTCTGAGATTTATTCTCTCCATTATTTCCCTTTAGTGGGATAGTAATGCATCAAAACTGGAAATTGCTTTCTTTTCTATGTATTGGTTAGATCAAGTTGGTTCGGTCTAATCCCATGTCAGCGGAGTTTAGACGGACTCTCGATGAAAGTCATCAGGTCTACACCAAATACCAGATGAGTGTCCATAATGATGAAGAGGCCAAGTGCAATCTTAGACAGGTAATCAACATGAAGATATCTACATTAGGTTTCTTCTCAAGATAAAGGAATTAGCAGATACTTAGAGTTGTGTCTTTGGAATCAATTGTAGAGAGCAAGAATTAAACTTACATGTAGAGTTGGCACCTTCTCAGCAGAAAAAATATTGTACCTGTATTCAAGAAGACCTATGAAGATGATTAGGTAGGTATGGCCCAGGAGAACTGCACCATGATTGCAAGGTATGCTCTCATAAACTTCTACATTAATATTTAGGACGTAAGGCTGGTACATCTACAGTGATTGTTTTTAAATGGTGGGAATAACGGTAGAGAGTTAATAGGGAAAATATAGACCACACGTGCATGCATGAATATCTCGAAAAACAGATCACATTAAGGAGATTCCAAGCTGCTTTACTTCAGTTACCAAATATTGACACTGAAAGAAAGAAACTTAAGGAAACTTCTTTTTTTCTAAGTCCTGCAATTTTACACGTAGTTGCTTCTCTTCTTTACTACCAGTATGCTGAGAAAAAGTCACACAAAGTACATACCGGTAAACATTTCATGAGAAGAAACCAATGTTATGGATGTTTTCGTGTTCATCCTGTACAACTATGGACATTATCTTTCAAAATCTCAAACTATTTAGATAATGGATGAGGGATTTTTGGAACAGATTACTCCCAAATTTGTTTTTGTTTAATAGAGGAACAGTGAAAGGACCGTATTTGAGAAGCAAGATTGCAGTCCATGCCAAGCCTTTCTCCATGCTCTCCCTCCCTTCCCCCTCTTTCCCCTCTCTCCCTCCCTCCCTCTCTTCCTCTCCCTCTCTTGCTCTCTCTCTCTCTCTCTCTCTCTCTCTCTCTCCCCCCCCCCAAGAATAGTGCTATCATATGCAGATCAGCTGTACATTATCTTGTATATATCACATTTGACCTCTGACCTCTGACCTCTAGATCAAATTGATTCGCACAAATCCACCCAGTCCAGAATACTTAGAGACAGAGGAGGAGAGCCACAAAGTTTATGAGAAATATCAGACTTTTGTTCACAATGATCCCCTCGATGAATGTGCCCTCTTTGAAGTAAGTGGAACATTCCATTTCTTATGTTAATACATGAAAGACAACTTAACTTCAGGCCTTTTCATTTTTAGTAGGGATGTTTATTTCATTGAGTACATCAAGAGGTTAGAATATTTGTTTGCCTCTCGGAGGTAGGTGCAATATTCATATTATTTGTATATATTATTTAATGAAAGTTACTCTATTGAATCACTTTGAGTCGCGTATTTGCAGATATTTTGAGATATTTTTAGGGTTAAAAAGAGAAAAAAGAGAAAACATCTATTGTTGTACCCATCTTGGAATCTTCAAGGCAAATGAGGTAAGTGTGTTGCTTAGTTTATATACATAACTGCTAAACCAACTTAAAGTGAACATGCTGCATTGCCTTAAGGTAAGTGGAATGTAAGACATGGGCTGGCTAATTGTACATACATGTATGGGTGTTCAACAGTGCAATTATGCATTGCAGGCACCTGTACAACTTTTGAGTAAAAGCCAATGATACATTGTTTTGGGAATTTTAATTAATTTCTTGTTGCTCAATTTAAAATGTCGACAAGCTTTAGATGTATGTATTTCTGGTCTGTCAGAAAAGTAGAATTGCTACCTTTATATTACTTATCTGATAAAGATTAATCTTTCCAATGCTACAGATAAATCGATACATCACTTTGTGAATATATTTATAGACTTTACAAAAGATACATAAAACAGCATAGAGGATTATTGACTTCACTTTTAACCTGTCAATAGTGAGATTCAATATAACTTGCCCTCAAGTATTTGCAAAACTTGTGTTATAGCAAAATCAAACCAATAATGGGATGAAAAATTATCTTGTTTATGAACTCAATGTATTATTACAACTTGTTAAACACATGATTTTAATGTTTCAATCTGTGATTTCTATCTTTCTCTCCAGTACAAACGATTTTTAGTAGATTCGCCTCTTGTAGAACAGTACTCAGACGACAGCCCTGAATGCGGCTATGGATCATTCCATCAACACTATGTCCTTGATGGTAAAATCATTGCAGTGGGTGTCATGGATATACTACCGACGTGCATATCATCGGTCTATTTCTACTACGATCCTGAATATAGATTCCTCACATTGGGGACCTTCTCAGCACTAAGGTATGAGAGAAAAATGGTTCATAACAAACAATTTTTTTTTTTCTTCTTATGTATTTTCACCTGTACTTTGAACTGGTGGGGGGGGGGGGGGGGGGGGGGGACATACAAATTCATAACAAACTCTGACAAAATCTTAAGGAGAAAGGTCATTTTCATATTAAAGCAGCCACCGTTTTATGAAATAACTTGCAGGAATACCTTAGAAATATAGAAACCTATGAAATTAATTTTTAAAAATCTGTTTAGCACTTTGTAAGATCTAACGATTATGAAACCAGTGCACCATTTCCACTTCTTTTGTATTCTATTCTGTTAAGTGCATAGAGACATGCAATTATGCCTATGTGTTATGAGCTATACAAAACGTTTGATTATTATTTTTATACCAGCAAACCAAAGAATACGGGAGCGAAGAGGGAAAAGCTCATAACAAACTCTTGAAAATTAGTAAAGAGCTGTCCTGAGTAAAGAAAGAAAAAAATCTTCAAAATGTAGAAGGGGAGCTTTCAAAATCGAACTTCACCATGAAGTGGTGTGTCTGAACAAGAATGTGTGCTTGCTGCTTCCAACTTTAAATTAATGTTTTTCTTATATCAATTTGTATATTTTACATAACATTGTGGTACTTCAACCTTCACCAATTACCAGTACTTTCTCCAAAAAAAGAAAGGAATATTATATTTGTCTGTCATCCAGTTCAAATAAAGTTTAATCTCGTACTCTAAAATGTCAAACACATAATAAATGAAATATTGAGCTGTTATTTGTGCACTTTGTCTTCATCTTTCCATTTAGAGAGTTAACATTCACAAGACAACTGCATTCAGCATTCACTTATCACTTAGTGCATTTTCTTTGTATCTTTCCATAACAGGGAATTAGCGTTCACAAGATTACTAAATGTGACTGCGCCTGCTTTAGAGTACTACTATATGGGCTTCTACGTGCATTCATGTCGGAAAATGAGATACAAGGTAAAAGATTATTGCATTTTATGCCCAAGTACGGACCTATGAAATGGTCACAATGTTTGAATTTGTAATATAAAGTCATAAGTGGAATGTTGCAAAAATGTATTGAATTATTCATTTGTATAGAAGGTGGATTGTGTTTAATGAAATTGAGGTGGTCAATAACAATGCATTTTGCAACATTTCAGTTCTATGATTGGATATTTTATCCCCTGTATTTCATCAGTTTTCTACTCATACATGATGATGTGCCTTCTTTTTTGCAGGGTCAATTCTACCCTTCCTCTTTACTCTGCCCCGAGGCTTACATCTTTCATCCCATAGAAGATTGTTTACCCAAGCTTGAGGTTAATAAGTACTCGCGCTTCGCCTCAGAAGATGATGGTAAGTCGATGTTAGGGAAAGTCTTAAAGATAAAGTTGAGTTCTGGTCATGCGATTGCATTGTGAAAGAAACGTTGTTGAATCGATCAGAAAAAGTTGATCATCTAGCATATATGTATTGGTGTGTACTGCAAAGTTCTGGAATCATCAAAATGATAAGAAATTTGGCCCAGTCTTGGTAAAGTTACAAGCACTGTACACAGAAAGATGTATTATGGGACTACACAAACTTTCGACATAAAAATCTGTCCCGATTTTTATGATGTTACATGCCATATTTAGAATATTAAGGCATTTGAAGAGCCATGCTTTTCATTTTTTATCTGATGTTCTTCCACATTTGCATAAAACAATGATAATGCTCACAAATTGTTTTTCACCTCTTCCCAGAACTCAACCTTCTCTTATTTTGTAATCCTTGAAGGCTTCCATGGTAATGATAGATTCAAGCAAAGTTTGCGGTTACATCCTGAAGATTGGTCCAACCTATCAATACATTGAGATAGAGCGTGAGGGGGCCATTTTCAGGGCCAACTAACTCTGTCAAAAGAAAATGTGGTATAAACGCAAATCTCGCTTAGATCTACGTTATTTTTTCTTGTATGTAAACAGACGCCATCAAAGATTTTATCAAGTGTGAAGCCTGACCCTAGCTTGAATCAGATGCAATATTGAGAATAACCACTTATCCAATCCTGCTCTATCTAATTCAGGAATTTGTATAGCGGCAATAACTATTTGCCTAATCAAAGGCACTTACAAAATTTATTTTGTTTATTATTCCATTGTATTCGATGAAGTATAAGACACAAGATTACAAACTACCCATAACTTGCCCTATACAAGAACAAGCCACTTGATTCAGTCAGTGGGAATCAAAAGCCAGAATGGATGAGATGATAGAAAAGGGATGTGGTGAAAGTGGCCTTTCAGGTAGAAACTACGCAAAGAACAACAACTTATTTGTATATAGTTAGAAGACATAGAATCTCACACCATAAACGTTATGAGACATTTGGTTTGTTATGAATTTAACAGCATTAAGAGGAAAACTATTTCACATCAAGAGGTGCTTAGAAGATGATTCCATGTTAAAACAATTAAGTCGTTTAGGGAAAATGTCAGCTCAAACCAGCTTATTGAGATAATTCTCTGCATTAAAATATGAGAAGCATAATGTTCTACAAATGCTGTCAACGGGCAAATCCATAGGATGTATCTTGTCAGACATTTGTTTTATGATCCACTTATCTCTTGCAAAAATGTAAATTTCTTGCAATGACCATAGTCCCTCAGAGAGGACTTAAAGCCGTCTATCCTCTAGTTGCTTAGTAACAAGCATACACATGCTTTCTTAGCAGTCAGTTAAAACAAACCATCTAACCAAACCATTAAAGTAGCCACACAAAGAATCAAAAGTGTTTTGAATTGATGCAAAACTCATATCATTGCGAAGGGGAAGCCTTGCCGAACAAATACAACAACTCTTCTCTTCAAAATATGTTTGGGGCCCGCAGTAATCAACTCTCAAAAATGTTAGTTTTGAGATCCAGATTTTCTGCCTTCAGCGGTCCTTTGTAGAGCGTCAATATTTGTGACGTCACATACGGGACAAGGCTGGCTAGCTGCATACTGCTACACGGCACTGAGCTGTTCGTCCAGTGTGTGACGTCACAAGTCAGAGCTCGCTACGCTTGTGTGTTTGACTTACGTTCAGGGGCGTTCGGGGGTCTAAGGAGGGTCTTAAAAAATTGCATTTTACGCCTTTCCATGATATCTACATGATTTCTCAGCAAATTGTTCGTGTTTTTCAAGAGAAAATCTTTCCAACCATATGTAATTTGTTCTAATTATGAGTTGTTAGGGAATTTTCTTTGTGTAGCTCCTTTAACTATAAGGTATTTCTTACTAATTACTAGATAGTGGTCATATAAAGGGATATTTCAAATTTGTTAATGAAATAAATGGATACAAGACATGTCGGGACTCATTGCACAAAATCACCCTCATAATCTTGTGAATTATCTCTCATTGATACCCCCAGCTGATGCAATAGTGAACCTTGATGAAGTGCTCGTCCTACACAAGCACATTGCCATGCCGTACGTTGTCTACAAGCAACAGCCCCATCTAGAAACAAATGAAGAAAATGTCAGAGAATACGCTCAGATGGCTGGCAAGGAGTGTGTAGGTCGGATGCTGCTCTACAGAAGCTAAACCAGTACAGTTCTCACATCATATCACATTATATATATGCAAAGTTTGTATGCTCAGAAGATTGCGGCCCTTAATCTTTTTTATTTTTTATTTATTTATTTATTTTGTTTTATTTCAACAGGGTAGCCGCATCAGTAGTCAAATACTGTTATACTTGGGGGCCCTGCATAACATAAAAATACATATAAAGACATGCATATACATGTAAACATCACTACATTGTGAATAATAAACATGATTTACCAGAAAGAATAGAGATAAAATTTCAAATGAAACCCAGCGCTGGGCTTGCGTGTAAGCTCATGTTCAATATCTAGTTTAAAAAATGAAGATAGTCCGAGGTCTATGTTGTCCTTTGTGGAATGTGATCTTAGATGCAGGGTCAGGTTTAGCCGAGTTAGTGGAATATGGATCCAAGAGTTTTAATAGTCTAGATTTTATGAGATAATGACTGCTGATCGGTATTCAATATTCTTTGTCCATGTAAGTCCCTAGGGTAAATCATTGATACAGGGTTATTGACTGTGTCAGGGTGTTACCAACTCTCAAACACTCCTGCCAACAGATGTCTTATGTAAGCTGCTTTCCAGCAGCTCAGGGGGGTGTTTCACAAAACTTGTCATCAGTGACAAATAACAGTTTTTGCTATAAGCTACTGAAATCCTTGCTTCTGATTGGTTATCCAGCAGATTTGTCACTGATCTTTGTTATTTGTCATTGAAAAAAGGCTTCGTGAAACGGGTCCCTGGCAGGAGTACAGTTTCTTTCTGTACGCATCTACTGATGATTCCAGGCATGCTGAAGGGTAGATAGACAGAATATAAACTGAACTTATGTGCATCATAACTGGGATCCAACGCACCCTCGTCCTCATAAACATTCTCTTAAAGGCATCATTTAACAATGTTTAATCTGAGATGCATAGCCCTACGTGTTACCAGTGCCTGTGATATGGTGTAATATTGAAGCCCCCCCAAAAAAAATCGCGCTTCAAAATGATCAAGAAGTGCCTTTTAAAAAATATAAAAAATTGAGTGACCGTTTTTTCCATACTCGTTTTCCCCAATAGACTGTAGTGTTATAAAAACCGTTAGGAAAACGAACAATAAAATTTTGATTTCCAATCATAAATATCAGACGATCGGCTTGTAAAAGTCATGGGATTCCTGACTGACCTGAAGGTTTATAATTATGATTGCAGCATGAGCTAAATCTAGGATTTTGTTTCAGAATTCTGAGGCAATGTTACAGAGTCACTTTAATATCCTTTGGGATGGTCATGCCTCTTTCATTTATATTCTTTATCCATTAGTAAAATACACCATTGTATATTAAAGGTACTTAGTAACATTGTGATGGTTGATTTCACAAATCTGTTGAATCAGGATGCAAAACACGTAAAATTATGTTTGTATGTATGGATTATCAAACTACGATCCCCCAAATCCGAAATTAATTCACGCAATATGAAGATTTTTAACAAAGTTCAACGGGTTTTCGAACGGGCGTCGATGTGCGGCGCTTCTGAATCTAAATTCTCCCAACCATTTTTGAATTTTCCCAACCGTTTTTCCATAAAAAAAAAGACATAAAAACAGGCTATAAAAAATCTGTCAACACTTAAATGTCCGGAATGGAATGTAGAGCCATTTTATTGCTTTGTGAGATTTCCATTCACCTAAAATGTAATTAAATTGTAATAATATAGTTGGGAGAATTAAGGAATCGATCGGATCAGTTTTTCCCAATTTGTACCATGAATAATGGTCCGTTTTCGCTCAATTTTTCAGATTATCTTTAATTGTACATCTAGCATATCTAGCATTGAAGTCACTACCTTAGCACCACTATCTCTCATCTGAACAATGTTACAAAGTCCCTTTAAGTAAACATTTTCCACTTTATTCTTAGAGCATTTCACAGCTAGAAAGATTTCTTTTTCGTACCCTCCACACACATCCTCATATGCAGGCCTGATGATTTTTTGATTTTCTTCTTCCCGATATATCCCAATTTTCCAGATTTTCCCCTTATTTTCTCTATTCTTCCCTTATTTTCTCTATTCTTCCCTATTTTTTTCGCAATTTTCTTACTCAAAAAGGGGGAATGTTGTTCGATGCCATTTTTTCCCCACAAATTTTCTTATTTCTTTTTTTTACTCAAGGGGGGCGTGGTAGAGGGGAAACCCCCCCCCCCCCCATTTTTTGTAGTGCTCACTATCACCCCTGCATATGTTCAGTCAAATCAATTAATACTTAATGACTGTATTTTCTTTATGTACTCATTTTATAATGACATAAGAAATATCATTGAATCTTGGAGATCGACTACTGACTATAGTGACATGTGCAATTTCTTTAGTAGGAGAGTTTTAGCCTCTCTCTGATAAAATCTCCCATTTATTAGTCACAGACTGAGGTCTAACTCTATCTATATCTCTAACTATACATGCTTCAAGCAAATTGTAAGAGAGAGAGAGAGTGACCAAAAAAAAAAAAAAAAAAAAAAAAATATATACTCTCATATCCATTTAGAAAACCACAATATATCAAAATCAATGTGCAACTCATGGATTTCTCAATGTCTGGTCAGGATTTTGAATACTCATGTATGAACTTTTGTACATTATGTCACTTTTACAACTTTCTATTCAATATTAAGAAGGACAGTTTTGCAGCCACACCCCGCATACGGCACAAAAGCACCGCACAAAGTACGAAGATACTCTATTTAAGAGGCTGGTACTCAACTAGAAGAAGAAGAAGAAGATGAACAAAAATATACTTTGAACTCATGTATATACCTATTAAAGGGTTTTTGTCAAATAAATATAGCTGAGTGATTAATATATGCAATCCCTAATATTTACTACTTTTGTTTGTTTGTTTTTTATTAAAAATTGTAATTGTTAAAACAAGGCAAGTTATGTGTAAAAATGGTGGCAAGATTTTGAAGTGATTAAGCTAGAAATGATCTTAATTGCTGTCTTGATAAAAAACACTTGCATTGCAGCAAAACCTTATGCTATATAGCTTCATTTAGATATGAGCATTTTCATATTTAATCATCGTACAAGGGGGCTTTTTTTAAAGCAATTTCTACAAATCCAGTATATTTATGATTCTGTTTCTTAATTAAAAACAGCTCCAAGATATGTATTATTATTGTGATGTTGATGGAAAGTTGTAATAAACAAGAGATTTCTTTCTTAAAATGTTGTAGATATAAGAATATACATGGTTTTATATAACTTGCCAATTAGTCCTATTGAGTCTTTCATTCTTTCTGTGAACAAGATTTTGTTAACTGATTTCAATTTTGGTTTCTTCAAAATGAATTTCATGAAATGAATTGCATAACTTGCCATTTTTATGCACAAAATTATGACAAAATGGCTTGAACGTTTTCATGTTGTAGACTTCTGCTCCAAATGAATACCGTAAGCATTTTTTTTCTCCATTCTAATGCTTTGTTCATTTAATAACCAATAATGTTGGTATGATAATTAATTTTTCTGAACTAATAGCAGAATAGAAGTAAATAGTAAAAGTAACATTATAAATATTTTTATTAAAGACTTTTTATCTGTTTGGAGCCAGAAGGGTATTAACTTTGTATAAAATGATGTGACTTTAATAACACACTTTTTGCTCCAAACAGATGATATAATTTTGTTTACATATTAAGATTATGTATTTCATTTACATTATGTTGAATGTTTCTACAGAGAACATGGCACAGACCCATGGCCACTATAAGCTTCTAACTAATACATCTCAGTTATTGCTATGTCATGCAGTACTTCTAGCAATGGGATGGAAAGTATTTTGGTTTAATGCTTTACAAGTTTCCTCCAAAGGCATAGTTTGTTTCGATACTTATTGATTGATTGAATGATTCATTAAGAATGTAGCTCTTTTCGTCACATTACCTGTTCTGGTAAAGCTATCCTCTTCCTCTCTGCAGGCTGTTTAGACCTTCGTCGTAGATGGCGCTATTGCTGATGCAGTATTCAGTGCCATTGATTAGGAGAGTTTGGCCAACCTGGTTCGATACAATATATTGGGCAATTACAAAACAAAACAATATATGCCATATTGTTACTGAACCAAAATGGTCAAACTCTGTGTAAAGATGGTTCTGTAACTATCTAATTACAATTTAGTAACTTAATGGAACATTTTTGAAAATCAGATTGAAGACTTCTTCTACATCTAATGATGCTATGTTTTATATTTCCAAACTGCTAGCAATATTGTCAAAATAAATGTAGAGCGAAGCTGGAATGTAGATGGGAATTTTTTTTTCTTCAATTTTTAAAAGGTCACAATAAATTACTTCATTTTTGCAAAATAAAAGAAACTACTTTACAAATCACATTATATAATATTTATGTTTTTGTTTTAGTTGCTATTTGTGATTTGTGTTTTTATATTTTATTTTTCAAAAGAGAGCACGTGTAATCAGGTTGACAGACATATTGACAGACGTGGATGAATGATTATCAAGTGGAGAGGGTGATGAGACGGGGAGGGATAGATTGAGTTTTTAAAAAAATAAAAAAAATAGTGGGAGAGGGTGGGGGGGGGGGGTTAGGAGGGAGTGGAAGTTGAAAAACGAAAGAGAACTTGAAAGGGTTGAAAATATAAGAGGGAGGGAGAGAATGATATAGAGTCAAACCTGCTTTAGTGACCACCTGTCTACCAAGACCACATTTTTTGTTTCCCTTGAAAATAGTTTCTCATTGAAACATGTACTAAAGGAGCCTGTCTACAAAGATCACTTTTTGTGTTATAAACAGGTTTGACTGTACAATGAACAAAAAGTGGCGCTGAGATCAAATATGTTTTTTTTTATAATGGGAATGAATCCAGTGTACAAGAGAGCTTCATTGACTTTTAGAAATATCGCTGTCCCTCAAAAGCACTATATTCTTGAACGGATAAGACGAGGTAATCTTTTCAGTTTTAATAAATTTTTCTTATTAAAACTGTTTGATTCTTAAATTTGACGGGTTTTTCCCCCTGATTATTTCAAGAATATCATTTGATTACCACTGGTGCCTTCTATTTCCTTCTCATTCTTCACCTTCGTCTTCTGAAGTTCTGACCTACATGTTTTAAATAACTTTCATCTTAATCTTCTTTATTTTTGTTACCATCATTTTATTCTTCATCTCCTTAACCATTCTCCTTTTTGTCTTTTTTTTGTTCTTACTAATGTCATCGTAAATGGTTAGCATTATCTTAAACATTCATCATTTTGAGTATCACAATAAGAAGCAGAAATATTATTCTATTATCTTAATCCTTGTCCTCCATCTCCTCATCACCATCTCTAACTTCACTGCCTTCATCATTATCCTGATCATTATCATCATCTTCATCATTATCATGATCAACACCATCATCAATAAAATCATCAACACCATCATGATCATCATAGGTGGTGGTGATTAGGTGGTGATGGTGGTTATTTTACCTGACTGCTAAGAAAGCATATATTACTTGTAAGTAAGCAGCCAGACGGCCGACGGCTTTAGGTCCTTTCTGAGGGACCTGGTAATGAGGATTAATGCCTTACCCTAACGGTACTAGCGCATCGCCTTGGTTTCGAACCCGGGTCACCGGATTACGAGACCACTGCTCTATCGCGCCTCCTCACCAGGAACAGCAGCAGCGACCGCATTTTCATTATCATCACCATCTTCATCACCACCATCATCTTCATCATCATCACCATCACCACCACCATCATCTTCACTATCATCATCATCACTATCATCAATATCACTATCGATCATCATCGCTATCCCATTCCCACTCTCTCTCGCTGTCGTCATCCATAGCTACCAATAGCGTGTCAGTTGCAACAGCACTGGTCACTTTGTGGTTTTACAGATTGAATCTTTGTCCTAATCCATCCCTTTTTATTGTTCCTCTTTCTCTATCATCCAGCTCAAATGGAGAACTGAAACCAGGTGACTATCAGCGATAAAACTAATGTTTGAATGGACAGAATGAAACCGACACTGAAAGGAATAGCCAAATGGTGGTGGGGAAAATGGAAGAGGGGAAAACCTTAGAAAGAGAGAGGATGGGGGAAAACCAATAGTTACGTACGTCAATTTTGGACTGTCAGATCTGGTAGCGTTTAACTTCACCGCATCATGGGGCTGTGGTTTCTAAAGGGAACTTGCAGGAGATTTGGGGAAAGTTTGGGTGATGGGATAGAGTTGAGATGGCTTGGATATCGCATCCTTCTAGCCTCCCCCCCCCCCCCCCCTCTTTCTCTCTCTCTCTCTCTCTATCTTTCTGTCTATCTCTCTCTCTATCTGATAATCTTCACACTTGTATTTGATTCTACTTCTTTTTTCCCTTCAATTTATCTATTTTTATTTAATAATAGCCACTATTGAATTTTCATTCTCTGTATATTTACTGAGGTGTTTGTTACCTTGCTATCCATGATAATAATTGTTTGATCATCTCTCTCGCGTGATCTCTCTCTCTCTCTCTCTCTCTTCCATCATATTCGTCTCTCTTACATTCTCTCTCCCTCTTCCTTCGTTCCCCTTCCCCCTCCTTTTTTTCTTTGTAAGAGTGCAATCTTTAATTCCACATTAAAACGAATTCCGAATGGTAATGACCATCTCTCAACTACATAAATCTCACACCTTCACTGCTGTACGCTGCCGTGAAGATAATTATCACCAATTTCCATATTCTCAAGCCATAAATCACATCTTAATTGTTCGAGGTCACGGCGTTTCGCTTCAGTGAAATTGACTCGTCAAAAGTGTCAAAACCAGTCAACTTCGTCGTCAACCTAGTCCCCAAGTTTACATCCTCAAAGACAAAACAACTCAAACAAGTTCAAAAACTCGATTTGTGAATTTGTCTTGATGGGGTCGTTTTCTCAACTCAACCTGAAAGTGACGCGGGGAGGAAGTTCAGTAAAACTAAGCCCCATGACGACTTCTGTGTATAATTGTCAAGGCGTAACAAACACAATCATTGCCAAGGGGGTGAAGTGAGGGACGTATTACCACAAACGTGTCAACCCCCTTCGTAAAATACGACCTACGGCAATAAAATTATCAATATAAAAACCTCATTTATATGAACTCCTTGATTGTATTATACCTAAGATAAGGTGCTGTTTGTAGAGGTCATTACTTTTAATTACGTTATTGAAAGATAAAAACATTGGTTACGTACGAATGTCTACGAGAAAAGGAGAATCGATATCAAATCAAAACTCTATTCGATGCGAGTCACTGAATAGATTTTGTCCAAAATGTGGTACTAATTGTTGTTTAATTTACCCTAAATAAACATTGATGCAACCATTTACTGTTTAATTTCGGGGTTCAATTTAATGAGGTTTAATATTTGGTAAATGAGTGGGAGTAGTCGTTTATTTTATGAGTATGTGCTAAATTTAGTTCTCATGCAAAATATCAATAATACATTGTTTAGACACACCAAGAAGTTCTTGGACACACGAAACGCTTTGATGATCGGTTGTTTTTTCCTTGTGCAACAGAATGTTCCGCCATAAACAACATCAGTATCAATGACACAGGAACTTAGACAGACGCAAACCATATGAATACCTGCTGATGGATTAGCAAGATATCCGAATTTGTAATAAATAATGTTAATTCGATGTTGATATAAATATAAAAAGGAATAAAATCATAATCCTTCTTTGATTTTCTTTCCGTCGTTTTCTCTCCCCCTTTAATGATCTTCTTTTACATAAGATTTCTTCTTATTTCTCTTTCTGTTTTCTTCTCCATTTTCACCTCATTGTTTGATTTCTTCGTCTTTTTTCTATTCGTTTTTAATATTTCTGCCTTTCTGTTTTCATTACCTTTATTTTTAATAATTTTGAAACATCGTTCGAAATAACTTAGCATAAAAAAATAAAAAAATAAGATTGATCGTAGAATATCATGATATTAGTCCAGTTTTATTTGATTCGTTAACATGGAAATGATAACAGTAAACGAAAGTAGTGTAAGAGTTAAAATTAGACTCATTCTCTACTTGTATTTGTTACAGTTAATATTTGTTTCTTTTGTCTCTTCTCTCTATACATATTTATTTCACATCATTTGCATATCCACTTCCTCCATTCATCTGCTCCACATACCAAGTCTTCACACAGATGGTATGTTCCTTCGTTCTCTTCTCATTCTTTATTCATGAATCTTGTGTGAATGCTTTAGGTATTTCCACTTTTTACTTATCATTGGTTCTCTTCTCCTTTTCCTTATGAATATTCAGTCTTACTCTTAAATCATATTTACTATTGGTTGATGATGTATTTCTTTTGAATATACTTTGCTTAAGAATGTTCAGTATGATGCTGCATGGCAGCCTACAATAAAAGACAGGCAGACCTGCACTGGACATGAACTGAGTGAGTTGTATTGATTTAGGGCTCTGTTACTTTGAGTGAGTTTGGCAGTGGTTTTGGATGATTGGTGTTGTAGAAATAGATTGGCAAGAGGTTATTTTTATTAGTTTACAATAGTAATGGAGGATAAAGAAAGATCAAATTCAAAAGAACATGGATGTTATTCCTTTTGTTTAAATTAACACTGCAGGAGAAGGGCACCTCAGAAAGCACATGCATGCTTGTAATGGGCATATTATAATATAATGTACACAGTAAATAAGATTCTAAGATAATAGACACACGTTAAACATAAATCAAATTTAGAGTTGAGATGAGATATGAAAGAGAGAAAGGAAATTGATTTTAAAAGAATAAAGAAAAGGTTTAAGGCAAAATAAGTGATCATACATTTTTTCTTTGATTTTCCATTACTATTATACTACACTGTGATGCTGGAAATGAAATAAATAGAAATGAAAAAAAGGTATTATGAAACCAAAACTAATTGTAGGTTGGCCGCTGCGTCATGTTTTAATATGATTTCGCCTACCTATTGTTAAGATGTACAAAGCCCGCCAAAAGGCATGGAAATCGTTCTGTTCTTAAACTGATGAAAACGCAGTATTAAACCGCATTGCGTATGATAATTATTTATAACATTTACATCATGTCATATAATTATATCTCGGATTCCTAAACTGTTTTTTCTTTGTATTTTTAAAGAACAACTTGAAACGATAATGATGGGCAATTTCCTCCTTTTGACCACTTATGCATATCCCTATGATAATTATCAGACCAGAAAACATCCGAGGTACAGTTCCTGTTCAAACTCTTGTCGCTCGTCCATTTAAAGGTGGACAATAAATTGGTTTTAAGGATTGTGCAATAAACCTATTCTATTGTTATAATTATGTTTGAAGCATGGTAATCAGTTTGCCAAAAGGGAATATTGTCTCATGAAGTTTTATTTCTATAATTTTGTACACTACGATTTTTAATGAACGCGAAGAGAAAACAGTAACCCTGAATCGGGCCCTAAATACCTAAAAAATCCAACTATTTGAGGAACATTTGAATATGTATTTGCTTTTCTTCGTTAGCTATCTGTTTTTAGTAAACACTTTGTATTGATCTTGCGTCAAAGCCTGAAATTGAAAAAAATATCAACATGAATGTGGGCGGTTTTGGTACTTCGTGGGTGCCATTGTTGGTATCGTATGTTTAATACGATACGAGGTATATGTATATGACGTGTCAACGTTTGTTTATAATGTGAAACAAAGGATGGTTATGTCCATTATTAATTAGGTCTTTATTACTTTGTATTGACAACGAATAAACCACATGAACAAATAAATCATGACGAATAGGACGCTTCTTTGTCGGTATTTTAGTTTGTAAATAGGCTTACAAAACACGAATACATAATTTACATATTTACCGAGAGTAAATAAACATCATCAAATGGTTTCTGTTTCACCGTTTCGTTTTTGTTTCGGTACTTTTGAATGTAAATTCACACTTTATTATGGGTCGCTAAAATAGGATTCAAGTGGCGTTGACTACAGTGGCGTACCTGGGGTACTCCGTCAGGGGGGGCAAGCGACCGAAACAAACAAAAAAGGCGATGCTAATTTTCACTTCTGGCGAGCGAGCGAGCGAGCAAAAACAAATCTTTAAGTAACGTTTGGTATATAAACTGGTATTGTTGCAAGTTGGGGGTGGGAACATTCACTTGTTAGCGACGTTAATTCCATTTTTTTGCAAAGGAGCGTAGCGAGCAAGAAAAAAATCACTTCTTTTTTAATAATTGCCACTTAAACTTGGTTCAATTGTCCCATGCAGGGCGCGGGAACAATATTGTGTTTAGGGTGATTTTATACCCATTTTAGCTAGCGAGCCAAAATACATCTTTCTCTCAATGAATTGCTATATAAAATTTGTTTCATTGTTGCAGGTCGGGGGCGGGCACAATCGTGTTTAAGGCAATGTCAATCCCATTTTGGCGGGCAGGCAACCCCCTACATTTCTCTTTTTAATGATATTGTAGCAGGTTAGTGGTGGGCACATAATTCCACGAGCTCGCGAGCGTAGCGAGCGAGCGAAAAAAATCACTTCTCTTTTATAGGGAAAATATGGTACATAAAACTTGGGTTCATTGTTCCATGTCAGGGACGTGATTATTAAAAGCGGTGTTATTTCTATTTTGGCGAGCGTAGCGAGCGAGCAAAAAAATCACTTCTCTTTTATAGGGAAAATATGGTACATAAACTTGGGTTCATTGTTCCATGTCAGGGACGTGATTATTAAAAGCGGTATTATTTCTATTTTGGCGAGCGAGCGTAGCGAGCGAGCAAAATTTTTGTAATGATAATTGGTTCATAAATTTCAGATTTTTTTGTTGCAGGGCAGGGCTTACACAATCATGTCTAAGGTGATGTTAATTCCGTTTTGGCGAGCACGAGCACACCAAAACTTCTTTGAATAACGTTTGGTACATAATTATTAACTGGTTGTTGCAGGTTGGGGCGGGCACGTTAGCGGTGTCAATTCCATTTTGGCGAGCGAGCATAGCGAGCAAGCAAAAAAAAAAAATCTCTTTTAATAGAAATTAATAAATAAACTTGTTTTTATTGGTGCAGGTCAAGATGGACGCAATCGCGTTTAACGCGATTCAATTCCTTTTTGGCGAGAGGGCGAAAAAACTCTTCCATTTTTAATGATATTGTTGCAGGTCAAGGGTGGGCACAATTATTTCCAAAGCAATATCTATTCATTTTATTCGCGAGCAAGTGTAGCGAGCGAGAAAAATGAATTACTCTCTTTTCGTAACATTTGGTACATACACTGTGTGTTATTGTTGCCATGGTTGCAGGTCGGGGCCCGTCGGGGCAGGCACAATTGTATTCTAGGCAATGCTAATCCTTTTCTTTTTTCAGGGGGACGAGCAAGTGAAAACATTTAATACAAAATAGGCTAGCAAGCAGTTCGCGCCAGCGAAGAGTTTCGAATTTGTTATATCACTTATATTTTCCTATTTTCATTTGTCTTAATTTTTCAGGGCCGTATGCGGAATATTTTTCTGGTGGGGGAGGGGGAAAGATGCGTTAAAAGTTTTCGAAGAATCTCAAAAGCAAAAGGAGTGAAGGGAGTTCGAGCGACCGAACTGGTCATGAGGGTACTTTTGCATTTTCAAAAGTAGAATTGAAGGATTTGGTATAGGCCTACACTACATTTTCAGGAAAAAAACTGTACGTTTTCAAAATATCTGGGGTCAACTGCCCCCCCCCCCCCCCCTGGTGCGTACGGCCATGGTCTTTTTTTTTTAATTTCCCCATTTTTTTCCTTTCCTTTTCTTTTCCCTTTTTCTTCCTTTTCTCTTCTTCTTCCTTTTTTTTTTCCTTTTTCTTTTTTTCCTTTTTTCTCTTTTTTTCCTTTTTTTCTTCCCTTTTCTTTTTTTCTTTTTCTTTCCTTTCCTTTCTTTTCTTTTCTTTCCCCTTTTTTTTCTTCGCCTGGAGCCCGTCAGGGGGGGGGGGCACTCTGCCCCCCTGCCCCCCCCCCATAGGTACGCCAGTGGTTGACTATATATATATATTTTTTTTAAAATCAAAGTTTTGATTCTAGAAAGATTTTTCAACATATCACCCATCCAACATGTTGGATACAACGCTACAAAGGTTGAATCCAGTATATTAAAGTTATTATTTACCATTGTTTCTTCTCGGCATTTTTTGAAGTTGACGTAACATTTCAGTATTAGGGTATGGTTGATTTAATGTACGGTACCTGATGCATTCAGTCGCCAAGAAAAATCATCAAAAATAATCTCACCTTCAATTTTGGAGAACACCCCCCTCCCATCTCCCTCTGTTTATCAATTAATACGCCTCTGTATTACTACCATCATTATCGCTAGATCACCATTGTTTTAGAGAAAAACAACCCAATTAGAAAGGGAACAGATAGTCTGGTGTCAATCCTTTTAAGGGCCTAGTTCTTTCTTTCAACTCAAATTTCTGATTTTTGAGAGAGAAACTTGATACCAAGTAAAATTAGAGAGCGAGGCGAGAAAGATGATTTACGTTCGGTCATGATTGTCCCTGACATCATCATATTTGTTGCATCCTTCTTTAACACTATGGCATTCAAGAGGACACCATACATAGCGACCATAAAACATGCGATGGGGGCGGCGCTACACGTCACGTCTAATAAACAACTAGAAATTGATATAATGCAGATCATGAAACATAACCATTCTTGAATATGCTCTTTATAATTATAAGCGCATGGTTAGCAGGAAAACAGGGCATTGTTAGTGGCCAACTAAATGTATTAAACGGACCCTTACTATGTATTATTACGTCATATCACAACTTGAAAATAAACGCTTCATAAACCATACCTCTGTTTTCTGTCATCTCCCTGGTTTTATCTTGAATCCGCGTAATTAGTGTATAATAATAGTTTTCTAAGCAGCTCTCAAACTCTTACGAATAAACAAATTAATCATAAAATATATGTAACGGGTTTTACTTTTTGATAAAAGTTATCTGCACATACTATATGATTTCGATGTCCGTTGATTGATATCATAAATCAAGTAAGTTTAAGGTTATTGGTAATTGAAAGGACCTTGGTGCCAAAGAAGTTGTTTTCTAAAATGACTACAAATTGCTTCGCGCCTTTCAAAAAATATTTTGCAAACTAATCTTACCGGCATTTCTTTTTTAAAGCTGATTTTTATGACAGGAAAATACGGATCATTCAATTTTCGACAATCTGCAGTTTCCCTTCCTCCACTATTTTGGACTCTCTTGAAACCTGATATTCAGGTCTAACCGAAATGACCTAAACGGCGACTAAGAAAAGAATTATTAAAGGTAAAAGACGTAATAAGATATCAGACACCTTCAGTACTTTAACGAGGCTCTCGAGAAATTAGGAATTAGCTTTGACTTAGGATCATGAATCTTGATCGGAAAGTTGCTGGTTCAGTGAGAGAGATGAATAGAGAGAGAGGTTGAAAGGAAATTGTAAGTTGACGAATCAATTAGCGTTTGTGGGGACACGGCCTCTAAAAGGTTCCATTGAGAAGGATGGCTTTGAACGAATAAAAGTTATAGGGTGAAACCAAAATGGGAAATTAGGACATCAAATGAAGGATCTTGGAGGCGTGGATGTCTCCTTGTTTCGTGTTGTTTGTCAAGGGGTACAGTCGGTCGATGTCCTAAGGGTCATAATAAGCTTAAAATGACCCCCCCCCCCCCCCCCGCCCTCTAGCCCTGGTACCTGTTTCCGCGTCTGGTCTGTGTCGATCAGATCGTTAGAGGTAGACTATAACGATTCCGTTTATAGAGGGCGCACTGTCACTGGAACATAGGGATCCTATTTTCTCTATGCAGTGGAAGTTTTAGCCTCGACTTGTAAACAAATAATAATAATCGAAAAATCACAATATAACGTTACCTTTATGATAGTGGGGAGAGATTATCTTCATTTTTTCGAATGCAGATAATTTCATCAGCATAATTATCGAACCTAGGAGCACGAAGGCAGAACGACAGTGTGAACTTTCATAATAAGAAAATGGGATATCATTTTATGTTCATTTGTAATTTGTCAATTGACCCAAAGAGTTTGTTTGGACATAGAAAAGGGGAAATAAAGGTTAAATGATTGAGTTGAGTTTTTGCCATGATCTACGAAGAATGATAAGAAAATGTCTCATACCTATCTTATTTAAATTATATCACGATACATTCGCATAATAATAATAATAATACCTTCTTCGTTCAACAAGGAACGGTTTATAAATACACTATGTCTTCCGATTGATTTTCGCGTGGTGAAAAGCCAAACAATGCCAACAAAAATTATGGTTGGATAGGTTAAAGGAGATTTTCATTCTAATGTTAACCAAATATGCCCTAGATATAAGTCAGTACACGTCATTATGTTATTTACATGTATGATTGTGATTACTGTGTATGATGCTTGGTTCACGGTTCGAGTCCCTCCGCGGCACTAATGCCATTAATCTACATTTGCCACTCTTCACCCAGGCGAAGTTAATCGGTACCCGGTAGGAAGAAATTCCTTGAACGATTTAGCGCAAAATCACGACGGCTCAGTTAGAGCCGGTGTTATAATGTTTGGTTTCGTTTGGTTTGATATACGATCATAAAAAAATATAAAATACAAACATCATAACACATGAAGAAACAAAACAATAAAATACTTTACAAGGACTATTCTAGAGTAGAAAAAAAAGGAAGATGGAGATCGCCCGCTTCAGATCAACCGAAAAGGTTGTAATACTTTGTATTTAGCGTAGTAAAGTATATTAATATAGTAGCTCACTATACAAATCTACATATTATTATAATGAACTTTGAAATGCCAGTTAAGAAGTTGACGTTAGATTTGTAACTTGGATTACTAAAGACTATTGAATAGGGGGAAGAGGACGAAAACAAGTCAGAATCTAACGTTCTAAACTGCAAGAGGTTCTTCAACTGTTCCTCGAGCTTTGATACAAAGTATTTCATCATGGCTTATGTCAGGAACTACCCATCTCTAGTTGCACAATATGCTCATATTGTAAAATAGAGGTTTCTTTCGATTTCGATTCCACGGATCAATATGGTTATAAAATAATAGTGTTTCCTATGAGCTTTCTGGGGATTCCCATTCGGTTTCGTTTTAAGATGAAGCGCAAAAACGGAAGATAGTTTGAAGGAGTAAATGGTCAAGGGCAAATGGCGTAGCCCTGTGTGTTCCGTTGGGGCGCACTGGTGAGAGAGATATAAGGGAGGGAGGGCGGGAGGGAGGGAAGAAGAGAGGGAGGGAGGGATGGAGAAGAAGAGGGAGGGATGGAAGGGGCAGAGGGAAGGGAAGGGAAGAGGGAGGGAGGGAGGGATGACATTACAAGATTTAAGTAAGCAAAAATATTATGCTTCATGCCAAGCAATAGCGTAGAGCACGAAAGGACTTGCCCTCGATCGGCTTGCCAAAATAAAAACGAGGAAGAAGAAAAATCATTAAAAGAATAAAATACATTTTCAAAAGGCAAGATATTTGTCATACTTATAGATGGGGAACAAACCTTTCGGTAGTATTTCATGCACATTGAAGACCATGCCCCCCCCCCCCCCACAGGACCCCTTGCTACGCCACTGGAATTGAGATGTATGCGACTGGAGCGGTGGACTTCCCAAATAAGTTTATTCCTAAAGTCATTCAAGTGCTTAACAGTCCCGCTTCTATAATAATGTTGCAATACTTTATTCAAATCATAGAATGACAAATTCTTCGCCTTGGGGTTGGCAAATAACAGGGGTATAAACGGTGTCTTGGAGATGAATCTTAAAGGCACCATTTGATAGGGTTGTGAAAGTAGTCAATTTTGCTTACTGATATCTCTTTAAATGTAAGGAATGACATTTCTCAAAATTCGTATAGAGAACAATATAATTTATAATCAACCTTTAGTATTAAAGGGAATATAATGATGATTATGAGTTTATTTTATTGTACTACGTTTGAATCGCTCTAAAGTAATAGATCATCACAGGTGAAAAAATAAAGGCAAAACAGTCTACTCCATTATCGTAACACATATTTTAACATGTATAATCCTGCATAGAGGTATATAGCAAGGGAAATTAAATTCACTTTCAATATTATTGATAAGAATTGCATTGTACATGCATGCGTAATGAAGTCAATTAGATAAATACTATCTGAAGTAGATGTGTAAATGCAAAGATATTAGGTTGTGTTGTTGCCACACAAATAACTGATTTTAATCAACTTTGAGACTGACTTGATTGATTGTTTGATTGATTGATTGATTTTTATTCACCAAGCTTCCAACATACAGAATAACCCACGAAAGCTCGAGAGCTAATTTCCAGTGGAACATGTATCGTTAAAGTGGACGTTTAAAAGAAATAAAGATAGTGAAACTATAGAAAATGTTACACTTTTTATCATTTAGGCTAATTAAGTAAACTTAACAAAAATCTGTTTGTTTGCATGTGTGTAAAAATTTGACAGGAATTAAAAATCTAAAATAGAATTAAACGAAACGCCTCCGATTTCCTTTTACTCCATTTAGAATAAGAGAACGCACCTGCGGGCTTTTAGTATTGTTGATATCTTGCTATTTTAACCAAAACCAATAACTTACTTAATATAAACAGTGTATGTCCAAATTATTAGACGGGAATTGAAAAGGTTTTGTGGTTTCCGACTGCACCAAAATTCACCCACGTCGTGTAAAAAATAAAAGTTATTTTTTAATAAAATAATGTAAAATATGTAATGTCCAAATTAACTATATTCCTTGAAGCGTGTATTTATAACCTAAAATAAGTTTGAGAGATTTCTGAGATTTTGATTAATAAAAATATAAAGATTCCCCCTTTTTCAAATAAAATAAAATGTGTAGGAAAAGAGGAACAAATTAGAAGATATGTCATTCATTGTACGGCCTTTAATCGGTTTGATGTCGGTCTCGTAGGTTGATGTGACGTAGGTATGATACGGTACACGGGCTTTAAGCTTGGATATTAGAAGTATCTTTAAATGGCATGTCATTATGAGCCACGATTATCCATTCCTCAAGGCTACTTATGATTTAAAGTGCCTTAAATGGAGAAGAAATGTTCATTTATTTCTTTCCAACTGATCCTCAGTTTGAATATGGACATTTCAGAGTAAGATGTGAAGTGCAGAGGAGATGAGAAAAGACTACTCCAGTCTTGACCCCTCTCCTACCTTTGACGTTCAACACAATGACACAAAACGGCACAACATTATACCCGTCCTCATGTATTTTTATAAGCTGTAAAACACCTCGGGGACCGGTCTACTTCACGACCAATCATCCCGCCAAAGATGATGGCGGGGATGACGACGAAAAGCGGGAGGAGGATGGGAGTAACATTACACCATGTTCATCAAGTATTCAGTGTTCTATGGTCCTCACCGGCCATCCCTCTCTCACATGTGCCCCAGAAGAATTGCGCGGGAAACGCGATAGCACAACTTGTCAAATATTGAAAGTCAAATCAGGCAACCCGGGGTTCATAATGCTTGCGGCGTTTGCAAATTTCTGCCATAATCATTTGGATATTGGTTTTCTTGTTTCATGAAAGTAGGTGTATCGTATTTTATTGAGGCAATAATCAAATCATTTACATTTTTTTAAACATTAACCGATAACGAAGAACACGGTTACCTTTAATGTATAACACAAAGATATAGTATAACGATTATTATGTTGTAATTTGTAGGTTTATTTTTATGTTTTGTTTTGTGTAATATGTTAGTGTTTATCATTGTATCGTTTGTTATAGCGCTTAGAGACATCGGTCGAAAGCGCGTTATAAGTATCGTTTTTATTATTATCATTATTTAATGATGCCGAAGGAAATTCGCGAGACACAGAGATGTAGGCATATAATTTCATGTAAATAAAAACTGTGCACAGATACACTGCAGATGCCAAGGGCTATTTGCGAGACACAGCGAAAAAGATGCAAGCATATTTTATCCGCTCACAGATGGAAAAGTAAATCGGATTATCCGTCTCACACTTCATTGCTTTTTGCTGAATTTGAAATATCAAAATAGAATTTAGTGCGGTTCATCATGTCTGTATTCGAAGATGAACTTAATTAACACTCTCGCAATTTAAAAAATAAAATAAAACCATGGCAACTTCAATAGTATTTGCCCGTCTCCTTTTTAAATTTGGCGATCATCTTCGCAGGAAAACATGACACCATGTTTTCCTTTCGAAATAACTAGGCCGGTTTACTAACATATTCAAATTGATGGATGTTTCTTTCCTGGCGACCTATAGAAACGAGTTGTTCCATAAACCCGTTATTCACGAATGAACTACATTACTTGTTGCTATACCGGACAAGCCTAAAGTTAATCGAGTGGCAAAAAGGGCTTTAGTGGTCGGAAAGGAGGAGGTGGTGTAAATCATGTAGAACATTTGTAGTTTACAGCTATAGATGGAATCTTGTATAGAACTATGGACTTATATTGTATTTAATTAATTATTCATTCATTCTTATATTCTTAAAAATCATAATCTAAAGTACCGTGTGTAAGTTGGAGTCACGGCTTCCTTTCTTCGTTTATACTGTTTGATTTGTTTCATTTATATGGCATTTTATCGACATAATCACTACAATAATTCTTATTATCGTCATCATCACCATGCTTATCATCATAATCCACCGACACCACCATTATCACAATTATCAATGCCATATGGCCATACATTGTCGCAATTGTTCAACTACATTGTGCTACATCAAGACAAACCAAACATAAAACACAGAATTGTCTCATACCGAAAAGCGCCTCTTTGTATAGCTCCCCCTCTTTCTCTCTCTCTCTCTCTTCCCCCTTCTCTCTCTCTCTCTTTCCTTTCCCCCTCTCACGATTTCTAACTCCCTATTCACTGTTTCTTTTGTCAAATTATTTTGTTGATTTCACAAGAAGCGTAAGCAATTATATTTTGTTGCTCCATAAAAGTTTTTTTGGTGTAGCTTGTATACAATACTTTGTATCTTTATGGTAATAATAAGAAACACAAAACAAAGATTAGCACAGACAATATATTCTTCAAAGTGAACAGAGTGTTTTATTCCCTGTAAAAATCACAAACATAACAAAACAAAGCTTGATTATTAACACATGGAATACAACCTTACTATGGACCTCATAATAATTAATTTGCACGACCTTTCACAGGTTTCAATAAATAAAGACACAAAGAAAAGAAATTCATCACATATCTAAAGTGTAGGTTTAATACAACCCACACATCAGTATTAAAATTACATTAAGAAACATATTTGACATTTTCCTTTTCTTTTATTAATCCCACATCCGCGACTTCTGTAAAGTAAATGGATTATTTTCTCATCTGATAATGGCACGCAAAATACAAGGGCAAAACATATCAAACTTTTTGGAATGTTGGGACTACATTGTAAAAATGATCAGATGAATTAATTTATTTTATAAAAGGCAAAGGTGGCATGTTTAATATGATGTATAAATAACTGTTTGCTACCAATAAATATCTATTGCCTCACTAAAGAGAATAAGGTAAGGAATATATTACAAATTTAAATAGTTTGCTGAATTGACCAAAGATTAATTCATGTTTCAATAAATTAAGGATTAATTAATGTTCCATATATGTGGATTCCAATATTTGAATTTATAGATCACGGAAAAGAATTTTGATTGTATAAATGTAGTTCCTGAAGGAGATAATAGTTTAATTTCTACAATTTGATGCATGAAATATGACACAAGTCCAGCGATGTTGTATATTATGGATAAGAACAAGTTTACATTACAAAGCACTATACAATATCAGAGATGGGCGTAGAAAACCTCATTACATATTACGACCTTGATTTCAATCTAAATTAATATCATTGAAAGTAATGGAAAGATGAAAGAATATGAAGAAATTACAAAACAATTATCTTTTCCACATGAAAATGAACATTTGAGTTTGAAACTCATTGGTGAATGACAGCAAGTTGATGAATAAATTGAAAAAGCATGGATTATCATTAAAATATCACTTAAATTTAAGGCTGGCGTAACACTGTGCAAAGAGGCCCATTCTATATGAAAGAAAAGTTTGTCACATACATAATGTATACTGGCATATGAATATGAATAATCAACATTTCAGATATCTCAAAATAATTAACACAGATCTTTTCAATTTGAAAAAAAAAACCAACAAATTTGTTGAACCTTTGTACCACACTTCAAGAACTACATACCTTCATGTAATTCTCTCTCTCTCAAATAAAACAAAAATTCAATCTAACATTGCCACACATATTGAGTTAAGATATACTATTGTTGTCTCATTAAGAGAATGCCCCTTTGAGATGAAAAACCCATGAATTCCCCGCAATTAAAGGAAGGAAATCACCAAAAACCTCTTCGAGTTGAAACTTCAAGCATACCGCAATAGTCAAACCATAATCTCAAATCATAAATCTACCCTGCTAACAAGCACGTTTATTTTTTCAGTTCTCACCTACTATTTTCTCCCCCCCTCCCCCCCCCCCCCCCCCCCATTTAAGATATCTTATCTATATTTTATACTGCAAACACTTACAAATCAATTGCTACTCTCCACCCAGGTGTTAAATGGGTACCCGGTATAGGATGCGACCGTCATTGTTGGTCAAACAGTTTTTGAGCGTCATGTAACGCCTGGCTGGAATGCTCCCCAGGGAGTGGAGATTGTACACACATTGTGTGCGGGCAAGCACTGAATCCAATGACCGGGGTAATAGTATATTTGTAAAGCGCTTAGAGACATTTGTATTAAGCGCTATATAAAAATTAAATATTATTATTATTATTATATCAATGCTGATCAAAATAAAAACTTGTACACATCATGGAGCCCCATCGTCAAAATATTCACATATTTTACAAATTCAAAATATGTTCCCTTTCCTTTCAAAAAAATACACGCTCGACTCTTATGAAGAGTCTCGATAATATCCACTTCACTCATTGCACAGGGTCTTTGATAACATTGCTGTACTTATCACAATAATGAAAACACACATTTCATTCTTTTTACAAGTTTGAAGACGAAAGAAAACTTCTGTATCTGTATGTACATGAAGGTGAGCTTCATAATATCTACTACGACATTTACAATGAATGAGTATTAATTTGTTCTTGTTTTGTGACAGACTCGTCTATCATATAATCGCCTGTTGAGAGCCAGAAGGGCGCTACGTCTGTGTAAGAGCGTATGAATTCATACCTTTCAGACTCTTAATAGACAATACAATCATCCAAAACATGAATTATATTTCTTTAATAGGGTGTAGAATCTTGCATTGCAGATAATTGTTACTGTACATGAATCTTGCAATATCATTCATGCCTTTCGTCTCACACCTTTGAACTATATGGTACATAAAATTCACTATGTACACTCCATAAATCCTCTGTTCATTCAAGAATGATGATGATGATGATGATAATGTGAAGCAATATGATACAGCTCACACACACGCACACACACAAACACGTGCATGAGACTACATGGAATGGAATGAAATTGAAATAATGAATCATGAATATTATAAAACTTTAAGGAGCCAGGATGGTTTTTCTCCAGTCAACATGATTAGAAGCTGAGGAGTTAAACCTCGCATCATTTATGAAGATCACTGCAATCCACTTTGCATCAAGTCTGAATCAATACCTAGGTACATAGCAGTGTTGCAGAGAATACGCTGATTTCAAATCTATTAAATAGAGTCCATATCCTTCACAGAGTCTCAAAAGTTTCTCAACGATCTTCTAGGATTCAATATGGCCGCCAGACGTCCTCTTTTCTTGAGTCGTCTACGGTGGGTAAGTGTCCGACGGTGGTGTTGATATTCATTTGTCCCATGCTTTGTTGCATGGGTGAGATGTTGGTGACAGGGCTGTTGTTTCGATGTTGCTGCATCAGCGCTACCCCACTGTTATGCATCCCACCCATGCTCTGTCCCATGGTCCTGGCTGTATTGAGTTCAATCTGGCTTTGAGGATGGCTACCATAGTTAAGAGCCACCGTCAGAGACATCTCAGGATGATGAGGGAGATGAGGGATGCCTTCCCCAGGTCTGTTATCATGCTTGATCTCTTGCTTGTCCTCCGGTCTCGTTGACGATGGCAGCATCGGTAGATGTGAGCTATCGTAGTAGGTTTGCGACGATGGAGACGACATGTAGAGGTGCGGGTAGAGAGGGTAGGGGGGTGAGTTTGGCAGGTAAGGGGGCGACGTTAGAGTGACGGGCGTGGCGGTGGAGGAGCTTGAGAAGATATCTTGAGATGACAGAGGGAACGGATTGGGGGTCATTGGCAAGATGGTGCGCGGTGATTCCACCCCGGACGACAGCACTGACATGGAAGAAGGCGTGAATGATACCGAGCTGACCGCGGCCGGAGTCGACGGGTAGACGAAGCGGGGGTCTTGGACCTCACTGGACCGGGTGATGGACGCGGGGTAGAGGGAATCAGGCTTGGGATATTGCTGAAGGGTAGAGTTCTGCTGACCTAACAACGCAAGCTCAGTAGGTTCAGTCTTGATCTGTGCTGAGAGGATTGATGCGTCCGAGGGTTGGGCGACTGATGATTGGTAAGGATTGTAGTATGACCACGGCTTCGAAGCCTGCCCTTGATGCTGAATGTTATCTGTAGCAAGAAGAAAGAAGAAGAAACACAGCTCTGTTAATATCATTGCACACTTTAATTTCATGAATGTAGAGGCCTACCAATGGGACCTTTTATTAGTACTATGAATTTTCCTGCAGCAGAATTTAAATTATATTTAAAAAAAAATTGAAATTGAGCAATTTGATGAACATACTTTGAATATCAATTAAATCTCTTACAATATAACTGAATATAACATACTTATAATCTATGAATATGTTAGAGGCCAACTTGCTAAATAAAAACCTGTGCTTTAAAAGTTCCTTTCCTTAAAACAGATTTACAAACTGAATTAAATCTGTCTAATTAGCCTTTTTTTGTTAATGCCCATCAGAACCGGGAACTGTTTTCCAGGTAAAGGACTGTAAAGATAGCCCAACACAGTGACATTTGTAGTTGAAAAGAACATCGTCATTTAACAGCTGATAACTCATGATCCATGTCTCACACTAAACATGAGTCATTATAAAGGTCAGCCAAAAGTTCAACCTTTATTTTCCCCCTTCTCTCTCTCTCTCTCTCTCCTCCTCTTCCACCTCCTCACACATACATCTCCACTGGTTCAGCATATGAATCATAGCTTATGGTATGAGTTACTGTGTAATTCATCTACACAATGTCCTCCTTGTTTGCAAGGGACACAAGATAGTGTTTGTTGGGTTCAATGGAAATTGAATAATACTGCAAATCATGCTTACCAAATATCAAGTGCTTATTATTTGAGTTCGGCATGAATACCAAGAGCTTATTCATTTGAGTTTGGCTTGCCATTTGACATATATATGTAATCAAATTATATGATTGCATGCATTTTCTTGTAGTGCCATATGATTATATATTAATAATCAAGTATATTAATTGATTATCATTAACAGATAATTAACTATTCATAATGGATACATAATGGAAACTTCATTTTGGTATTCCTGATGTAACTGCTGGTAAATAAATAGCGCTGGGTGACAAGGGCATCACATACACCATACAATAACCATTAGTCAGTAGAATTATGCAACTTCTTGTATAATTGCATTATATATGGTGATATCGTTGCTTGATACTGCTGCATTCCTGTCTTTCCTGCTTCCCTTTGGTTGTTTTATTTTGAAACCAATCAAGAAAGGCCGAGAAGTAGGTCACATTATACTCCAGGACAACGATGGGGTTTCCCCTATCTAAAGTTCCTTGTTTGAAAAAGAATCTGATTCTAAACTACGGCCTTCCTGCTTTAGACGTTTGGCTGGATGTAAAGATAAGTTGTGAATGGTGTGTAAAGTATTGTTTACGATATAGGCACTTGAAAAATGAGTTTAGGTTACGATACACGATGAAATCAACGAAAGGCATTTCCCATGTTTACATGTCCAAGTGTCAAGTGCCTCAATTGTACAATTTGTTAAGATTTAATCTTTTTTATCGGGGTCCATGTATTGACTTCGGAAAGGAATTAATTGATTGGAGGAGTCTATTAAAAGTAAAGACATTTTGATCCTCCTAAACTATATATGAATGTCTGAATGTTCTGTTAATTTTTCTCTGAATTCAAGATCCATGTCCTGGTTCTGTGCATTCAATTTACCTGTTTAAGTGATTCCATATACGTGACTTTCCTGTCAATCTGTAGTCTGTACACCTTTGTTTTTACAGGGTGTCTTGTCTTTGAATAATAGTAATACTTAAGATATTTCATACATGTTTCTCTTTTGGGTATTTCCCAAATAAGGGTAGAGAGTTTTTACAACAGCACACCAACAGAATGGTATACTGCCCACTCTTGGTTTCAGTGGACCTACTTAAAAACTTTCTGTGCCCAAAATAGGATATACCCTTCTGGTATGAATTACTTATTTGGTGATTTCCTTTGTAAAATTTGAGAAAGATATATTAGGTATAATATTGTTCTTTATCATACCAGTGGTGATTGCATTGATGATGACTGTGACTGATTCTTCAGTCTTCTTTTTAATGAGTAAATGGTTTTCCAACAGCTTATGTGATTATGATAATCCAATTAGCCATATACATGGCATCTTGAGTTCATGAGATCAACGATCCAATGAACCTTTAGAATTAAAGGGAGGCATTTCCCTGAAACTAAAACACCCTTTCATTACCATGTCTTCACTGCTCTCAAAAGGAAAGAACTCAAGTGCTTTTTATCCTTCCCTTTGCTCCTTCCTGCGTTCCTTCCTGAGCGCTATTGACCCCTAACATACCACTGGAGTGACTACACGTTTCTTGGAAAACTTGCCTATACTATTGCCTCATCGCCCTCACACACAGACACACACACATTGAAATCCTTTGGATTCAATTACAATAGAACCCAGTGTATGTATGTATTCACCCTGTGTATAAGGACAACGCACTACATGTGACGGCTAGTCATGCATGGATTGATCTATCATCACTCACATCCGGAGGGGAACGGAAGGAAGTAAAATGGGTACGGACCGAAAAACAAGATATTTAAGAAAGACATGTGACTTATTTCCAAGATAACAGTCTTCTCATATCGATTGTCTGATGACCTTGGATTACAGTGCTGATCATGAAATTAAACAAAATTGGTACAAAAACATTTCCTATTACCCCTCATTTAGTCATATGGAAGCACCATCATCTCTGGTTCCACCCACCCACCCACATGGAAGTGGTAGGGCCGTCTGTCAATCAGTATGTAAATGAGGTTGCTCATGAATTATTCATGAGTTGCGTGAGTGACAAGAGTGCCACCAGCTGTAAGTGCATTGTGTGGGTATACCAACACAGTGCACTGCACTATAATGCCCCTGATACCAATGCACAATAAATACATGCTGGGTAGGTAGCATGCTGGTATGGGAGACGTCTTTGGATTTCAAAGTGCTAAAAATATTTCTTAAGATTATCAGTATTAAAGGTACTACCGTATGTCCCATTTGCAGGCCAAAAAAATGAAAAAGTTAAATTCCAACTGCATTTGAAAGATAATACTAATTTAGAACTTCCCTAAAAAAGGTGGGGCTTGAAAATGTCTTCAAGTGGGAAAATAACGACTATTAGTTGTCAAATCGACTTTAGGGCTATAAAGCCCAAAAGTAATAGTCTTGATTTTCAGACAATTGTACCAAATGGTCATACGTTTTACGCTGCGCAAAGATTCAATCAGTTTAATTTTGGCCATCACAAGAAGTGGGTTATTGATGTAGACAAATGCTCATGTACCCTTTACAACTCTTTTCATGTATGTTATTACCAAAGAAGAAAAAAAGCCAGTCAGTCACTCAATAGTGTCTGACAGTGAAGTCTAGCAAGTAAACGGGTTTCCTTGCATAATTTGAATATGAGGACACTGCTAACGTTTAAATTTCACAGATAGGACATACATGACATATTCATAATTCCTACAAAATTCTACAGAATTTGAGGTTGGCTGCAAAAGGGACATAGTACCTTTAAAGGTTGAATTGAATTGGTATAATCAAAAGATTTCTTAACCCTTCAAAAAGTCAGATAATTATAGGTGTTTGTCCGACCACCACCCCTCCAGATCAGAAGAAAATATTGACTAGGATTTCACCCCAAAACTGATAGCCCCATAGACATAGGCTAGATCATAACCAATAAAGCTAACATATGAGTTCACTAATTCATGAAAGCAGCACTTATGTTGTAATTAAAAATGATTTACATGATAATAATCCACCAAGCCAAAATGGGAAGACCAAAGAGTTAAAGCCATCAGGTAAATGAAAGACATAATAATTTATCAGTGATCCAGTATGCAAATTAAGATAGACATTATCATTATTGAACTACTTAAACTAACTAGTTGTGTTCTATTTGGAGTATTGTTTGATTTAATTATTTACAACTAGATGAATAACACATAATGCTAGCATGGACTTTGCACATAGTTTCTATCTCAAAGCATGGTCCAAAGGAAGGCAAAATTGCCATTTAAATTTCCTTCTAGTCACTGTCTGTATCAACCTTACAAACATCATTGGTCTGCAAGACAGGCCATCCTGCAAGTAGGTCAGAGGTACATCTCCTCCCTCCCCCTCCCCTGTAAATTGGCCATCACCCCTGATGACCCCTCTCTTGGGACCAACCCTAGACACATCCCCCTCCTCAGGGACCTAGATCCTGTCTGGCAGGCCCACACCACACCAATCAGACTTGTCCTCGTCTGAGGTCACACTCCAACCATGCACCTACTGCAGTCTTGATAAGACTTCCGCAAAAGACTATTTCCTTTGACCAAACCAATCACTAACATGACAATGATAGTTGGTGAAGTTATGCTCGCAAAATTGATGAACTTACTAGCGATATCAAAACTTCTCTTTTGTTTTTTGATAGTAACCTTCTTATAGAATCAAGTTATCCAATCATTACAACACTATTAAAGTAAAAAAAGATGATATAAAAATCTTGATTTTTTTTATGTATTATTCCTTTTTTCAATCAAACAGTTCTGTCATTAAATCTAAAGCATGGAGACCAGACCACTTTTGAAACAGAATGTGCTTATGCTGCTTTCTATAAATACTTCAGGAAACAAATTTTACCAAACCGTAAACCAATATTATCCATTCAAGACCTATTGAAATCATAAGCTAGGGTAATGATATCGATATGATTGCAGGGCCCTCAGGGAGAACAGTATGTATACTGATGAGGCTACCCTGGGTAAACAAGACATATTATTATTATCATTATTAATATAAGAAAATGATAAATAAACACTGATCTCCAACATTCTGAAGAATGTCATTAAACATTTGATGTTTGAATTTTTCTAAGGCCTCAGAGTTCATAGAACTCAACAAGGCTAGTTATGTCTGGAAGGGCGGAAAGGGAATCGAATTTGTCAACCTGCATGGGCTATCCCTATTCCTGATTAGATATCCTTAAAAGTGAGAGGGAAGAGACCTTTCAAGGCTTTACTGTCAATCTCAGATAAATGATGGTTTCAGGTTTTGAAACAGATTGTTTTATATTTCAAATGGAGTGAGAAAGGATTCACCCAGTGATGGAGAACTCAATTTAAATTGAAGAAAATTCTTTGATTAAAATTTGCATGTTATTTCACTTCATAAACAGTTCTTGCATACAAACAAAAATGATGATAATTATGAAAACAGACAGATTAATCTTCATATCCCTTTTTGAAATTTTTTGTTTCATCTGATGCCAGCATAAAAGATTGTTATAATGTTGAAAGATTTTTGTGGAATATTTTTATCAAATTTTTAAAAGTCTTGAATCCAAATCATCAGCATATCTATCATGCAAGATTATTATATCAAATCTGCACATATTCAAACTCCTAGGTTGAAAACAGTATAGGCCGACTGAGTATATTTCTGTTCTTGTTGTCATAAGAAGAGGAGAAGACTAAATGGTATCATATTTGATAATACTTTGGAGAAAATTAGACTCCCAGATTTGTCGGAATGATAAAAGAATCTCTGGCTAAGAGAGAGAGAGAGAGAGGGAGAGATAGAGAGATGCAATTCTTTAATTGTGTGTCATTGACCGACTGAAATCAATGGAATCCAACCACAATCTTCACTTATATTGATCAGCCGTTTAGTACACACACTCGTATCCCTTTCTCATTTTACCAACAGATTTCCCCCAACATCTAATTCCATCTTGATTTGGTCTAAACACGCAATGGATTTGGGCAATTTTCATGGTTTTACTCTCGCCGATCGATCGCAAAATATTGGCTTGTGGAGGGAAAGCTCTGTAGAGAGCTAGAAATGCAGTGCAGGATGAAACACTATATTACAATTGTATAATATTATATCTTAACATTTGATTTAGTAGTTTTTCCGGGTCATCATTGCAGCTAGGAAGATAAATTCATATCACAGATTAAATTGTTACTTTTATTCCTTGTCAGCTTTCTCTCCCATGCCAAATGATTCTTTTCAACAATAATTATTGATGTAAGTTCACTTGAAGTTGTTATTTCATTATTCAACAAAACTTGTTCTCTAAATTTAGAATTAATAGCAATAACATCCGCTTTCAACCCTGGGTATATCTACGTGAATACGTCATCAAAATGTCTGTGTTATCCATTAAATCAAATTGTTCAAATCAAATTATTTATCGATAATGAGTAAACAAAATGTATGCCTAATACAGATCAGTGCCATGACCTTTAATATGAACCTCAAATGGAAACATTTTTTATTCGTTGGAGGGAGGGCATTTTTTTCCTCCAAACATGTAAAAAATGAATTATCCCATATATCAATAATGATAATTCTTCTCTAAATGTATTAATGTAACATTAACTGTAGCCATATTTTGACAATATTTCTCAAGAAACTAATTTGTGTGAAATGGCTAAACTTGAAAAGCAAGACACTCAAGACAAAAAATGGGGGGGGGGGGGGGTAGCTGTTGAAAACATTCAAGAAGGGTATTGTGGCTGTAGCTATGTTTGTACTGTTCTGAAGATACGTTAGAAACGTGTCAAATTACACCACAGTAACACCACAGCAAGAGAAACAAGAGAACAAACAACAGGACGCACATCTTATGGTGTGAACTAAACCATTAAGGTAGAGAGAGTGGGAATGCACTGAGAAAGCATCTCGTCTCTAGGACTGAGAGGAGGAAACCAGAGTCGCGTTGCAAGACATCATGAAAGTCTCCTCTTTCTAGTTTCTCTTCTTCTTGAACATTTTTGTAATGGTGGATGGCGGGTTCCAATTACGTTCTATTATTCATCTGATTGAATCAGTCATTAAAGTGGGGAGATATTTGATAGCCATTGTCTGGTTGGAAGACAGGTAAACAGGACTTGTGGGAAAAGAAAGAAAATATGAAGACGGATACCTAATACCGGGAGAAGGTAGAGATTGTCTCTCTTCTCATACCCCTTCCTCTACCCATTCCACATACAGTATCTTCTTTTCTTTCTTTTTTTTGGGGGGGAGGGGGAAGGGGGAGGGGGCGTATCATGAACATATGAAGCAACGAGCATCAAATATTCTGTCACTGGTTTTGCGAACCGACATAATCGCCCGTTCGGTGCCAAAAGAGCATTAACTCATATACTTAAACACCTAGTTAATTTCTTTCTGAATAGTCAATAATTATCTCCTGTATACTTAAGCCTACATGCACATACCTGCAGTAGGCCAGTTCACAGAACCAGCAAACAGAGTAACGACTTATTTTATTTCTATTACTAAGTTGAGGAGCGGGGAAAATATGACAATTAGGGCCTAAGAAAGGGGACAAAATTTGTCAACCCTAAGGACAGAAGCTGAGATAAATAGCGTGCAAACTTGTTAAATTCTGTGATCATGAGTGAAATATTGAAAGGACAGGTATATCATATTTTATAGAGCAGATTTTATAGCTTGACAGGAACAATAGATTTAGCTAATTCTCTATGTTTTTTCAATATCTGATTTTTCTTCATTAATATCAAGCACGAGAAGCCTCTGTTTAATGCTTATTCTTTAGCAGGGTGTGCAGGCTGCCATTCTGACTATCTTCAATACACTCTTTTCTGTCATGTTACAATAAAGATTTCACTTACAGATCTGCAATGTACTTTATTACAACCTTTAAAAAGAGCTTATTTTGTTAACAATGTATTTGAGATTTTCTTTGAGTCTTTCAATTACCACAACCCTGAAAAGAAATGAATCAATTTGGAGGTGGTTTTGTGGCATCAAGAGAATTAACAAAAAAACTATTCAAATATCCTAACTTAATAATTTGAATAAAAGAGAGATTTTTAATATGATCAGCATATCGAGCTGGAGAATACACACAAGCTCAACTTATAATTGGCTACAAGAAGCTTACCATAAAATGCTCATAAATCACGGCACGAAACAAAATTAAGGCACAGCAGCTGTAACTTCAGTCTGATATAATATCTCTTACATACACTAAAACAACAATGCCTACTTGCGCGTGGATGTACCTGCATAAATTCAAAGAAGTTTGTGGTGGCGTTGTTATTTCTGTATGATTGCGTGCCACAAGTAACTGAGCACCACACTACCATATCACGACAAAGAAAAAAAGAAGATGAGATTGCAAAGATAACAATTTTTTTGTTGAAAATCTTTTCTTTCTCCCACGTCTTCTCCGTGACAGACTGCCTGTCTCTTTTCTCAGTCACATGTATCTTTCTTCAAATCTAGAAATACAAGCATGCTTTTACATAAAAGTAGATAACATAAACGAGTGCAGGAAATTGTCTCATTCGCAAATTTCTCTCTCTCTTTCTATCTTTTTTCTCTGTCTCCCTTTTTCTTTGTTTTCTGTCTCTTTCTCTCTGTCTTCCAGATTCTCTCCATCTCTCCCCTATCTCACCTCTCCCCCTCCCTTCTCTTTCTCATTTCTAGTCTCTTCCCTTCCCCCTCCCCCTTTCTGCTGATGAACTTGAAGTCCACATTGTCCTTCTGTTTTCACCCTCTGTGAGTCTGTGAGAATCCAATCAGTTATTGTGATCACCCTGCCAGTCAGCCATCCACCTATCAATCTCTCTCTCTAGCTCCCAGTCCAGTCCAAACTGTTCATCCAGCGCTAACAACACATCAGTCAACGGGGACATTATTGCAAATGAAATGACGCAAATGGTTCATTAGCAAACGGGTTTCACCGTGATGGGCAAGCAATCGAGACTGACTTCCAGCTATTCTTTTCCCTTTCTCCTTCTATACCCTACACCAAGGTTGCCTCCCAATGCAAGGTTAATCTATTAGCCATGGATGGTAGTAGAGTTGAAGGTTAAAGAACTCTTTTTATGACGGTAACAGACTAACAGCCTTCCCCTATGAAAGCACTGCTGTCATCGGCAGCACCGGGCGATCTTGACCTACAGCACTGCAAGGTAGTCAACAAAGATTCCCCTCAGGAAATTCTCTCATTTAAAACATCATTATTAAGGTGACAAAATGGGGAGTTCTTATAATCATCCATCATTTCACACTCAATAGATCCAAGTCCATACGTGGGGTCACTGTCACTAGGTCATGACCAAAGATGTTTTATGGAAGTAGCATACCAAGGTATCGTCAGGCTGCAGAAGGCATAACTAATGCTGGCATACCATGGCTTGGATCCAAGAAAATCAGGGGTTGTCTTTAGAACCTGGCTTGTCAAAGGGTTAACATAAATATCCATTGTCTTTCCTCATTCTACCTAATCTATGTTACTAGCAAACAGGTGCAGATTCGATACTATTTAAAATGTCTTGAATAAACAACAGATATGGCTAATTCCGGATATCTAATGGCTCAAGTTTATACTTCCTTGATTCATCATGTGCTGGGTCAGAAATCACAAGAGGTGGTTTCACGCATCAGCCAGGCTGCAGAACAACCCAGCAATGACTGCATCTTTTCGTCAACCTTCAAGAGTACTCACTGCTCAAGACATAGACGTTTGTCCAGCGTGTGAGCTTACAGCCTTGGCCCTGGCTTTCGCAGGATTAAAACTATAAGTTCACATGAACGATGCTGCCTCAGCTGCTAGCAGGGTGACCAAGAAACCACCGAAAGTTCCATCGTTTTGAACAAAACATCAGACAAAATGGCAAACAACCGATGCCTCAGCTGCTACGAGGGTGACCGAGAAACGACCAAAAGTTCTATCGTTTTATTGAAAACATCAGACAAAATGGCATGTAGCCAATGTATTTGAACTTTAGTAATCGGTCATCTCCAGGGCAAGTTCAAGGTATTCGTTCGGTTTGTGGAAAACAATCCTAATCAAAGGATGATAAGTTAAATATAACTATAAATTCTCATCACAGGTAAAGTTCTACTCATCTGATTAAAGCTCTAGCAGGCGAGGCTCAACACGAATAGAGAGACAGTGCACATGGGCACCCAATCTTAAGTTTAAGTTCCTCAAAATGAAGAAAAAAATGAAAGTTTAACTGAGGCCCAATGCACAAAAACCCTTTAAAATAAATTAGGACCCTCTTACCAAAAAAAGATACCCTGACCCCAGAGAAATTAAATTTTGTTTATGATTGTTAGGATTACCCTGGGACTTGTCCTACAAATTAAATTGTATTACACAAACAGATAGCAATGGTACAGTAGCCGATCAATGGCACAATCCCTGAAGCACAGCACTAGTTGAAGGCCGACTAGGACTTGGCATTATAGGCATATTTTGCAATGTGTTTATATGAACAATAATTATTGGCAAACATGGCAACTTAGACATTGCTAAAATGACCGATGCCTGACCCTCTCTGGATATTCAACTCTGGATTTTAAAAGTCAATGGAAATTCCATTCAAACATTTCCTCTCTCTTTTTTAATATCAGCATCAGATCATTAAGGGATTCTTTCTACTCCCTTCATGTAATCAATCAACTCTCATTTAATTCATTCAATTGAAAGTCAACTCATATCTCATGATGATTAATAAAAACACGGCCGTACCCATCCCCGACAGGATAATGTCATCGACTTGTAGTTTTAAGTTTTAAAAACTAATTACTAGCAGTATACATATAGCCCTATCATAAGACAAGAGAATGATCTGCAAATGATATATTTCTAAATGTTATTCATAATTATAGCTCTAGAAAGCAACATGTTTGGTGTTTGAGCCATATATTGAATGCTACACAACTTCATACATTTCACATCTACAATCAGTCCCCCCCCCCAAATATTTGTAAATTAAACACAAATTTTAATGCAAGCTAGGGGTAGTCAAATGATGATGACCTTCATGTATGAGAACATGTAGCGTGGGTTTATCACAGGTCACAAGTCATACGTGTACATTAAAAAAATGTTATCACATAATTTCAACTCTTCATCACATATGGTAAACCAATTCTTTCCCACAAAATGTACAAAATGTACAAAAGTGTCATTACAAATTTAGAAAAAACAGTATGATATGAAGTCATGTATGAGAACATGTAGCGTGGGTTTATCACAGGTCACAAGTCATACGTGTACATTAAAAAAAATGTTATCACATAATTTCAACTCTTCATCACATATGGTAAACCAATTCTTTCCCACAGAGTGTACAAAATGTCCAAAAGTGTCATTACAAATTTAGAAAAAACAGTTTGATATGAAGTCAAGTGAATGACCTTACACGTACATGTATTAATTTAAGCACCGTTATAATTATGGGCTTAGAAAAATTTGACGAGCTAATAAAAGTATTAGAATACAAGAAACCAACCACAAGCTGCCCCTCCCTATTGCTTACATAATCTTGTTTATGTTTCCTGCTAAGTAACATAGAAACCTAATATCATTATTAGGAACCTAATAATACGAGCCATTAAATTTAATTGTAATTCTTTGTAATTAAGCTCATGAAATGTGTTATCCCATAGGTTGAAGGCTTGATAAAAGTACAGACGAAAGGTCTTCAGGCAGTATAACGACGATGATAGTAAGGAGATGTAATGCAAAGTTGTATTGTGTGAATCATGGTGTATTTGAATGTTCATTTCAACAAGTCTAGCATGCCGAAGACATACGTGTAGAAGTCTAATGCAAAAAGTGTTATAATCAACTGCAGAAGTGCATTAATCATATCGTCTGTTATAGAGCCAGAAGAGCGTTAAACTCATACACTTGAACAGACAGTTAACGCCCTTCTAGATCTGAACAGACGATTATATAGAGTTAAAATGAGCATATCACTGGCTTTAACACCATGCTTCATTGCCCCTCGCTTGGTCAACGTTCTTTAATTGCTGCCTGCTTCAAGAAAAGAAAAGAAAAAGCGGGAGCCGAGTCACTGTACTATAATACCAAACATGCGCTTACTTGCTGAAATGCAGGGAGAAGAAATCAAAGTATTTTGCACTTTAAAAAGTGCAAGTAGATAGCATCAGAAAGTACTTGATACAGTTAAGATTGCTATTTGCTCGAAAATATACAATGCACTTTTTGGATATATGTTTCTGGAGATTTGTTTGAAGTCTGTTGCCAGTGATGATTTTTGTTAGTGTGGATTGAAGGAAGGCTGAGCAGTTTCTTTCTTTGAGTGTATTAAACTTTCAATAGCCAGAAAGACATAAACTCTGGGTTACAGAATGTGAGATAACCCTCTTCTGGTTCTCAACAGAGAGTCAGAGTCAAAGCATCATTACTTGGTCACTTTATGAACCCTTTTCATCATAATCTTCTGATGCAAACTCCTCTTTTTTTCTTCATTATCAATACCTTCAACTTTACAGCTGAATTTCAAAGTACATTCAGTTAGGCAAATAATGTATCGTTCCAAAAACAAACATGAAAATGCAGATGGCAATGAACCAGATTCCTGTGTTTTCTTTGCAGATTAACATTTTGTTTTTGTTGCATATATTTTAAAAACACATTGGAATAGCTATTTTAGGGCTCTGTCGTGCATATATGGTTATCAAAATCTTGGAAGAGAGGAAGTCCCTCAGTCCAAAACAAAGGATGTAGGTTAAGGGCTGGATATAACTGGCTTATTGTTATGTTATTGAGTTAATCAATATAGCAAAAACAGTTTTAAAACACCCATTTATCATGTTCCCGAGACATTTTCATATTCAGAGCACAATAGTTTTTGTGGATAAAAAGTTTTAGATTCCATAAACAGGAAGTGACACAAAAAGTGCACTTCAATAATGACACAATAGGTGATTGAGTCTATTAATCAGGAGCAGAAAAGTTCATTCAGACCTGCCATTCTTGACTACCATTTTGGGTCTAAGAATGATGAATATATCCTGTCTATAATTGTGTATGCATCCTGCCATACATGTATGAGCAATTATTTCTGTCCCCTCCCCTCCCCTCCCCCGCCCGAAAAAAAAAATGATAGAAATTTTACTCCAGATGTCTGGTAGGTGAAAGAGTCTGCCTCTTGAGCGGTATCAATGAAAATAATCACAATTATGAATAAGAAAAGAGGACCTCTATTCACACCACGCAGCATACACTTACAATCAAACCGACCCTGGAAGCTTCATTAATTATGAAGATTTGGTGTGAAAGAGAGGGGAGACCCACAGAAGTCCATTTCCGGTTGCTTTGTGCGAGAGAGAGAGAGAGAAAGGTAGGGAGGTGGGGAGCGTAGAGGGGTAATACAAGGGTGTATGTTACTGTGCAATGAGGCGAAAGGAACAGCAAAGGGTACCCAATGGAAAGAGAGGTTTGGGGCCAATCTCCTCTCTGCCTCCTCAGCCGCGACGAAAGGGAGCCACGCAGACCAACAAAAGAACGAGAAATTACTCGCTTGTTGCCGTTCCGAGGGTAGGGGCAAAGGGTAGGCAAGCGCCCGGCAAATTGGCCTGCGGAGACGGTACGCTCTGACGCTCGCGCACTCTCCTGGAAGACGTACAGCTCTCATGTGAACCCGGTCCTAAATGCCTAAATGGACGGGGGTGGCTATTATACAATCAGGGAATCGTGACGTGACTGGCTAGAGGAAAGGGGTACACTGTGTGTGCCTCAAGTGATTTATGCCAAGAGCGTCATGGGATCCAGCTATGGCCATTAGAAGTAGAAGCTAGGGACTCATGAAAATGGAGATGTGATGGAGGGGGTGGATATGGCCATATTTTTCTCAGTCCCCATGCGAGATTCTTGACTTGGACATGCAATTCATCATAGGGATGCTAATCAGGGCTCAAATTCACATCGGATGGGATGGTGTCATTTTTCAACTGATGGCTTGAAGAATGTCACTTGATAATAGACATGAAAGAAATTGCACTCACTGTAGGGGAATTTCTATGAATTTTTGTTATAGAATAAATCCCCAACCGCATTCTTTAAGACATCAGAGATGAAAATGCATTAACATAAATTAAACCCAAAAAAGGATTCAATAGGTTAAAGGAGGAAAACAAAATTCTCAAAAAAGGTATAAACCTTTAAAATCTTTTAAAAATACAATTTTCTGAAAACATGCCAAGTTAAAAAATGGTAGCCTACTACATTACTTGGTGACTTTCCTGGACATTTGCCAATCAATGAAAAGGTCTGAACTCTTGCTCACAAATCTTGATGATTCTTTTGAGCCTCCGCCTAGTGACCAGTCATAATGTGGTTGCATAGTGAACATATGTGCCCTTATCTTGAACCAGAAAGACAGAACTCTCCTTGACAGCACCTAACCCACTTTTCATACTTTCTCATGAGGAAGGGTGCCAAAATTATCAGGTGCAAAAATAGGTTCTACAGGAGGCGTACCCAGAGAGTAGAGCTAAGAATTGATATTCCCCAGCTCCCTTCGAGGATGAGAAACTTAGTTTGATTTGTCACCTCCTAAGATTATATTTTTGTCTGCCGTTGCTGTTTCAACCCACCCTCTACTTTCACCCTTTCACCACTATCAGGCAACTGCCAATCGCAAAACCTACTATGCCTTTATTCTTCATGAGATGGACAATAAGAATTGTCAGCACAAGAGAGATACACCTCCAAGTAGCACTAGTATTTATTATTTTTCTTTTAATTTGACAAGAGAGTGTGATTTCAAAAGATGATGATTGAAAACATGCTCAAACTAATGGAGCTCACAGCAGGCAATAAATAGCAATTTTTTTATTTGATATATTGTACTAAATTTAAAGTATAATCCTTTTTTGAGGAAAGATATATTCTGTTAACATTTGAACAATTCTATTCCAAGAATAAAGTATCAAAGCATCAATAATTTGTTAGAAAAAATAATATTCTGTGACATTATATTCCCATTAATGGTGTTAGTTTGGCATCAGTAGAACTATCTCAACCCAATCCCTTTCCTATCAAAGCCTGGAATAACTAAATACTTTGAGTACAAGAAGGAATATTCCAAGGAGGGAATCGAGAGAGAAGTGGGTTGCAGCTTTGTAACGATATCAGCACCACCTCCACACGTGTAGCAGACAGCGGTGACATTTAGTAGCATTAAGCCACCGCCATTGCGTCGACTGATTCTCATGTTCTTCTCGATTTCTGCATCTGTTTCGCCAAAGAATAACACCCAGCCTAAAGGATGTTGGAAAGGAAACGAAACGAATACCGACTAGATCGCAGAAAAAAAAGACGGAGAAGAAAAACACTCGAGATGGAAACATTGTCATTGGAAACTGGGGAGACAACAGCGCGCCATTGTCTTGCGTAATTGGTTCAAAGTCCAGCGATTGATCGTAGAAGGGATGTTGGTGTGGAAAAATCAAAACAAAATGAAATTTGGTGACCACAGACTGAAGATTCCTTCCGACTAATCAGACGCATCTCTAGAGCACTCCGCCTTGCTCAGCGCTTATGTTCCACACTCAAATTGATTTTTGCTTTCGGCTACAGACAAGAGAAACAATGGCTTCACAATGTCTCTCAATATGTTTGTCCATCTAAATCCATGTCCTGTATTTTTGTTCTCTTTTCTTCATCATATTTTCACTCATCTCTTGTTTTCGTTGTTGTTTAGAGCAATTTCTGACTTCTTGCATAGTCAGACCACAGCTAGCAAAACCATAACTTCAATGGATTGCCACCTGGTACGAAGGCAGACAAAGCCATCCTTATCATAAGACCTACTTATCTTTCTGTGTTTTATGAAATTTAAGCATCATACCGATTAAAATCAATTTTTAACTCCATGGATTTCATATTCAAAACTGAACCACCGATTCCAAAAGAAGGAAAAGTTTCATCTGCATATCTCCATTGACTATTAATTGATTGGTTTACCGGTACATGAATTTTTGTTAGAAAACTGGAAATGAATTTCACAACAGATTATAACAGCTGTTTTCAGGTCTCCCTCTCCATATTATGAAAAATTGGGGTAATAATGAATGAAACCTAATTTGAAACAATTTTTCTGATTATTCCTTCATGAAATGCATCATAAACAGCTTCCAATAGTGACTCATCGGATGTCTCCTATTTCTAGTACGGTATGCTTATTACAACTCCTTCAATCCATCTTCATCACATACACACTCCCTGTATGTTGCTCATGTTGCTACTTATCTATCCTTATCTAATCACATTAATGTATCCCTCTCGATAGCATCTCGAATCCTCGATAGCATCCCGCCAATCTCTAACTTAAAATTCTTTCATTTCATTTGCACTTTTTAAGCTTCGAAGCCTTTTTGCACGTATTTGGTATTTATTACATTTCGCTTCATAATCATACCAAAACAGAAACAAAGGATCCATTACAAAACAAATCTTCCTCCATCCTCCCGCATGGTCACTGGTCTACCTCTCTTTATTCTCCAGAAAACAATCGCCGAAAAATACTAGAATTTCCATAAAATTCAAAGCAAAAACATCTCCATCAGTGTGCATTCCCCCCCTCGTGTGTCAATGACCGTACGTTCATCTCTGTCGGGACCTTACCCTGCATAATCAGTACATGAGAGCAGATTCATGTTAGCACACTACACATTGCACACTTTCCATCTACAGCTCTCCCTCTCTCTCCCACTCTATCCTCCTCATCCTCCTCCTAAAAAGTGCTCCAAGCTAAGCACTCCCATGGTGTTCCCTAATTTTTCAGACAGCGTTCACACTTTGCCCAAATCCTCTCTTAAATGTAACTATTAATTAAGTCAATCTCAAAGCCTGGTTGGAGCAATGAGAGCACTACGGTAACTCATTATACCGGTACTTTAACATATAATTAACACCCCTGTGACACCAAACACAGAAGAATTTTTTCCATTTGGGTTGAGAATACTCTGGAAGTTGATGAATCTCTAAGTTCTAAGCAATGTTATGACATTTCAGAGAGTGATTCCGTCTGTTTGGACCCAGAAGAGAGTTAATTATACAATTTGTCTTTCTTTCTAAAGGAAGGTGAGACTATATTTACCATAGGATCCAGAAGTAGGACTGAGAGGGTACGACCTGGGCATGCGCCCCTGGTTCTGATACGACTGCTGTCTTCCAATGTGGTGGTTGGGATGATGGGGGTTGATCTCACCAAAGGGATGAGGGTGGCCGGTGTTGATAATAGGAGGGGGCATTAGACGAGATTCCTGGTCCTTGGGTTTGGGTCCTGGAAGAAGAAAAATGAAGAAAAAAATATAAACAAATTGTAAAAAGGTGTATAAAAACGTAGTGCTCGGTTCAACTTTTATATCAAGTGCAGAATTGTTTGTGTTGCCATGAACAGTGGAAAATACAGGTACACTGTATTATCATAAAGCATTTACAGGTAATTTACGCATCTTAACATCTTATAGATGAAGCTTGTTATTTGTGGGTAGGGGGTGGGTAACTACAATGTATTTACTTCAAGTTTACTTTTGCAATCATTACTGGTAAAATTGTTGGTATTATTGGTATCACTGGTAAAAATATTGGCTGCTGAAAGCCAGAAGGGCAATTAAACTCTGTGTGGAAAAACAGAAGACCCAATGCCTTTCTTGCTCTTAACAGATAATACCATCAATCTTCTAGTTTTAGAATCCATACACAGAGTATATAGGCTACAAGATTAATGGATACTTGTAAGTTAATCTTTTTTTTTAATTAAAAAAAGCCTCAATAGAACTGTTTACACCCCATGTTGTCCTTTCAAACAAAGTTTAAACAGGAAGGCTCTTCAATACCCCATCTCCATCTTATCTCGGCAATAAATCTACAAACTAATCTATTTCCTAAAGTAGGCCAGAAAATTTTAACTGCTCTAGAAGTTGCACCCACTATTGGCTTCTGTTGATTCTACTTTGGACTTCACTGTTTGAACTTGTGATTACAAACTCTAAAGCAAACTTCCGTTTTCAAAGAAACTCTGTGTTCTGTGATATGTTTAAGGATATATGGGGAGCGGGGGTTAGTGGAGGTACAGGAGTATATCATACTGAGAATTACAACATAATTTTATAATACATGAAATACAAGGAAGATAAACAAATGATGATAATAAATTATCATGGAATGGACACAATTTCCATTTATTGAGAATGGGAGAGGTGTTTGAATATTAAAGGCAAACCATTCAAATACCAAGCAACTGTACGCTATTTTAGTTCAATATTGTACTGTACGACAGAAGAGTGCACTGTACAGTTCAACAAAACAGAAAGAATTGAAACATATACATTCAGCATCCTCATAACATTGGCAACCATCCAGGATTCACAATAAATACAACCTTTCTCTATCTTGGTTTGTAAAAGATTGTTTCTCTATCTCTCTTTTTTTATAAATATCAAGTATATCTCCATATTACACATACCAACTCGGACTATTAAAGTGCATAGTAAACAAAGATTGAAACTATGTCATCAGTAGAACATTTGGACAGCGGCCAGTATTACGAAACATTTTTGAAGAATACTTCTTTTTACAAAAATCATCGCAGCGGAAATGCAGAGAGCGCTGGAATCAGTTCCTGTATACGTGTTTCACCTCACATCATCTGTCTTTTAGATCGTTTGCAGATGGAGGACTGCTTTGACCGGCCCTCAAGTTCAAACATAATATCACAACAAAGCAAAAACACTCAAAGAGCTCTGTTATCAGCCTATTAAGCTATTCAAACTTGAGCTTTTTTCCTGAATGATGTACCTCTGTGATTGCTGACTGAGTGTCCAACCAAATTTAGCCAACAGAGGGTTATTTCGGGCAGAGAAAATATTTGGCAAGGAGATTAGTGCTTTACCATCTAGTGCAACAACCTGTTAATGGGGAACGCAGATTTCTTTTTCTTCCTCCCTCCCCCCCCCCCCCCCCCCATCTCTGTCTCTCAACATCGATCTCTCCTATTCTCAAGTTTCAAAATCCTATACCATAATTGCTTGATTTAAATTGTAGATAGAAGATAATTTTAAGTGTAGATGTTCTATCATAACACATTTAATTTTGATACTATGTAGCATACATGTACATAAATGCAAGATATAAAGAAATGATTGAATAAAACTAAAATCAATAAAAATGAAACAGTACATTGAACAAAAATGAGGCATATATTCTAGTTTAGATATATATCCGTTCTACTTTTCATTTCCCAGATCAGTTCCAATAAAATGACAATTTTTTAAAAATTGGTGAGGGGGGAAGGGGTGAGGGGGGAAGGGGGGGGGGGGGGGGGAGGAAGTGGTGGATGTAAACAAATACCTACGAAACAGCATTTCTGACCAACGATTTTGTAACAGTACCAGTCCTTACATTCTACCCAAAACCGATCAGATCGAATACACACACTCAATACTCTCAAATGCAATATGAAGTACCGGTAGTACAAATATCAAATTTTGTTTCAAAATCCACATTGGCACGCTAGGCTAATACCCTAAGCCTTCTTATCCTTGCCAAAGGATCCCATTAGATACCACAGGAGATTAAGCTAATCCTGCCTAAGAAGTGCAGAGGGATTAAGGTAATATGTATCTATTAGATTTCCTGGCAACCAACACCAGTAAGTGGTAGCTGGATGACATATGAATAATGCATGGCTACTGGTAGCATTTACAGCATGAAAAGAATAGTGTGGGACTATTAATAGAATCGTTGCTCAGTTTTTATTGAATTCCTTAGACTACAGAAAGGATCATTTTCATCGATGATTAAGAATGAGTTCTTGATTTCACACACCTGTGGACGAGTTACTCACATACCGGTATATCATCTGCTCAGAACCAAAAGGGCGTTAACTCCATGCAAATTGCTCATAGTTAACACCCTTCTAGCTCTAAACTAAAGATATGTAAGCATTAAATGACCCGTTACCTTTCAGTTTAAGAGGCAAGCAGGATTTGTGATATCAGCAATGACCAGAAAACTTTAATTTAAACAATTTATCAGTTTCGTCTGTTTGGGCTTTGGAGCCAGAAGGGTGTTAACTCTGTGTAAAATGATCGGAATTAACGCCTTTCTGGATCCAAATGGATGATATATATTTTTTCTCAGTATGGCTGTCCTTGCCATGTCTACACCACACTCCAGTCCAGAGAGAGAGAGAGAGAGAGAGAGAGAGAGAGAGAGAGAGAGAGAGAGGGAGAGAGATGCAGGTAAAAGAGAGGTAGGAACGTCCACTCCCACTTCCACCACCTATCCCCCAAATACCAACACTGTGGTCTCCTGCGTCTTACAAACCCTGTCATGGCGCGTGGAGCAAACTACCTGAGCTGACTGACCACAAATCTAGCTTTGCGGCACCTTGCCTCTCAACGATCCGACCATTATCGGCATTTTGCGGGTGTCGAAATGCTCGCTCGACCAAGTGGACTTAAAGGAAAATCAATAAGGCTGTACAGGCAAGTTGAACTGACAGGAAAAGAGACCCCTTTTGGCAGGGAGAAAGAGATTGGTGACATCTCACTGGGAGATCGGTTACATTCTCCTTGGCATGTGCCTCGTTTCCAATCTTAACCATTGTACAGTACAGAAATCTTGTTTCTTAGAAGAGTTTCCTTTCCAACCTATAAAGCATATTACAAGCAGGTCCTTTATCCTCTGTTTTTACTCTGAGTGTTCTCCCTGATTTCTATGTTTAACACGATGCTGCTTTAATAGAGATGATATGTATCACTAATCTATTTCAAAACAAAACCAAAAAACTATACATTTCTAACACATTTAACATAAGAAAATGGTCTATGGTGGAAATGCACCAGGCGATAGTATGGAAGTGTACACTTATATGACTGGATATGAAATGAAAAGTCATGATCCGTGGAAACATGTTGCTCCACAGATAATAATCAAGAGCACTTGACACTGTCAATAATTGCACTTGTAACTAAACCACAATGGGGTTTAAAGGAACAGGTCCTTTCCATTCTCCGTCCGTCAGGTATCTGACAAAATCTCAAGCATACATGTCTTAAAACAACAAAAGAAAGAGATCAATTAGTTTTAAAAGATGTGACAAGTTGAGAAGGGTCCAGACACTTTGTCTTTATTCCTCTTTATGAGTCAGGGGATTTTCCCAGCGCCAGTAGAACCGGTTTCCCCTAGCAACCATGCAGCAGATACACCGGTCACAGCCCGCACAGAGACAGGCAGCAAGCTAGGGTAAATAGACCATGCAAGGTCTACAGCAGCTAACTGAGGGAAAGATTAGGGAAGAACACATGCAGTAGAGACAACTGCAGACAGTTTACAATTATGGACCTACATGTACTACACCTGTGAAGTGGCAGGAATTGGGGAGCGCAAATGCTGCAAGTACAACGAATTGAAACAGTAACAGCGAAGTCATGTGACTGCAACAGTCGCCACGTGTTGCATAATTCAGGATTAAGGATATTGAATGATATGAAATGTTTCAGTATCAGTCTCCTGTAGAGATTGTACTGTGACCTTGTGACCTCGATGACCAAATCCTTGGCACACTTCTATCTCCCCCTCCTGTCTTCCTCTTGCTCTTTAGACATTACAAATGTTGCTAGGATTTCTTGGCATGTTCTAGGCAGTGGGAAAAGAACCAAGATGCTTCAGGGATGTGTCCTGAGAGCGTACGAAAGTCATGTTGAGAGCTTCGTTACTAAGAATACTCCACATAGAATGTTTCACTTAGAAAAAAATGAAAAAAATCAATTGCACAGTAAGGCTAAGGGCAAGGAAAAATTGAAAGAATATGGGATTTTGACCAAGTGAAGTTGTAGAGAAATATTTTTTCATTCCAATCACTGTTACTCATCTAAAAACATCACTGTTTTATGGTTATAACCAATAACACTAAATTTATGTTCATTCAAGTAGTTTTGATTTATCACGAGCAATTCTGTATCCTGTTCCACAAGATTAAGGGCAATACTGTTAATACAAGATAAATTTATAACCGATACTTTCAATCAAGGCACGCCAATGCAAGTTACTTAGAAAACAGTTTCACACTGAAGTACATGTACCTCTGTAACTTGTGACATTTAAAACTGTCTTGTATATAGTACAATGACATGTGAAAATGAAATCCTATATTACGCTATAGCCCTAATGAAATTGAAGGGTATTAAGACAGATGGAACTCCAGAGATTAATCAAATTAGGCTGCCTTATATGAACAGAACTAACAAGATGTTCCAGCACATCAAACAACAAAAGTGGAAGTAGTGCACATGATTGTGATTGAGTTAAATCAGCCTTGCTGATCGGACCAGGGCATTAAGCCAACGTTAATGAGAGACCCATTGTTAGGGTTCCTGGACCTAGGGTTTTGGACGATCAGTTCTGAAGCCTTCTATTGTACCTCCTGGGAATGAACACAGGTGCGAAGGATAGACTTGCTTGACTGGTCACCTTGGGTCCAGGAGAAACAATGGAAACTCATTGCAACGCCGCTTCTTTAGAAATGCTCCGCCACCTTGTTGACAGTCTGTGGACGCTTTGAACTTACAGGTTTATGTGATGTATCGATCGGGGAGAACAAACCTTGTGTCTTACAGATATAAACAAATCTTGCATACAGCTTTGTTTGCACGTTTGGGAGAGAAAGAAGCAAGGACATTGCCAAATTTACTCTAGGTATCGATTTGAAAAGATCGAATTTATTGTGATTTGAAAGATCGATGAAATTGACTGCAAAATGTTCTTCTACCTGGGATAAGCTTGAGAAGTGACTCCAATGAAGAAACAGATCAAAGGCCACACAAATTGTAAGAAATTGGATGATTATTGATTAGCAATATATTCCGATTGGGATGCAAATATATCATGAGAAAACAAAATAGAGCAATGCGATTCTTCTAGCTACTCTAGTTGATCGATAATCCATTTGATTTGAAAGAGTGAAGTACATGGAACCTGCAATTCAAGATTCAGTGAATACCATTTCTACAATGCATTCTGCTCATTAGTGTCACATAGTGAAGTGAGGGAGAGAGCTTTAGAGGATAACGAAATAGAAACAATATTCTTAGACATCAATATCAATCAGAAAAGAAAATCTGGGATTCCAGCTCTTTATATTTGGAACAATTAGAAAATACTTTAATTCCATAGTTCACTATTAAATACATTCAAAATTGATGACAATTACAACATAATTTCTGATGCTAGACTGCAGATGAGACAGAAATGATTTTATATTCTCAAGAGATGGAATTCAGACTACATCCCAAGCTAGTGCCTCATGCTATCAGAATAACTCTCCAGTTCTTCTCAAATGCTACTCTAGAAGAAGAGGAGAAAGAGAGGGACGGAGGGTAAGAGAGAAAGAGATTCAAATTCCTAACAGCCGTACAAACAATCCAACAAATGGGAGTTTGGCTTGCACAAACTGACAACACGCTCCCAACCATGGTTATTCATGAGGTCCCGGGATCACCTCGGCCGGGGAATCAAACAGCGGCGTTCCGCTGACCGCCAATGACCTCTCCCTGCCGCGGCAGATCCACTTAAGATCGCTGCTCGGTCGCACATACGCACACCTGACTAACGTCCCTGAGAAGGGGCTATTGAGATATTCAACGGAGAAAGCATTTAATGAGAGACATTCAACGAAAATGGATAATAGCCCATGTGAGAGAAGGAAAGAGAGAGAGAGAGGTACTCAGAGAGAGCATGAAGCACAGACAATGAGACTTACTTGGGACTTACTGGTCTTTTGTATGCTAGGCTTGCTAGATTAAACCTCTCAAGAAGCCTTCTAAGAGGGTCCAAGCCCAAACGATTTCTTCTGAAAATCCAACTCAATGACTGCTTTATTTGGCCAATTGGAGTGTTTACCTTCACTCCTTCATTCAAGCTGTATTGGTATTGCAAATCTAAAGCAGCCATTTTGTTTACGCGAGAGGGGAATCACCTTTTTGAAAAGGTGTTGCTTCCTCTGCTTATAATGATGCCTCTCGGGAAGGTGAAGAACAAGAGAGTGAGAGGGGGACGTGCTTCCATTGTCCACAAATTTCCTTTCACTTTTTCAAGTTATATTTTCCTTGCCTTGAATTCAAAGTATTATCGACTGGCGCAATGAGGGCTAGACATCAAAACAGATTATCAATCAAATTAGACATTCAGAGACTGTAACAGAATTGCAATAATAAGCCCTTTTATAGACCTATCAATAGACAACTTGTAACAAGTCATGTATCTACTTCTATTGTGATGATATAAGCAGGTTGAAAATTTGTAAATTGCTAATAATGCCTTTGGTCTGTAAGATTGCTCTTTATTCCTTTCTGACCCAGGCACATTACCAATAAAACACAACTAAAAACAGGAAACAAGAAAAAGAATTTAGAAAGGTTAAATGAAGTAGGGTTAGAAGCAAGAATGTGATCACCTCTACAGTGAAAGAGGTCCACTCCCGACACCGTGCCCTGCCTTGTTTAATTTCCCATGCTAAGCCTACATAGAGCGGTAGCCTCAGAGAGCTCACATCATTGAGAGGAAATCACTTCTGACAGCTAAAACTAATGGCTGCGTGATCAGATTTCTTTCTACAATGGCAGCCTTCTGAATAACAAAAGAATCATTGAAACTAACAATTACCCCATGATCATCTCACTAATTTAACACTATACCCTTGTCTAACCCTATAAATCAATAGTAATTTGATAATGAATGTAAACAAAACTCATAAATCGGCACTCCATGATATTGTTTCAGTTTTGTTTTGCTGTAAATAAACATCAATCCGCCAGCTAACTCCCCAATCTCAAGTCATGCTCAACAGTAAAAGATTATCGTTCTCTCCCAACCCTTGTCAAACTCTCTTCCTTGTTCTCCCTTTGCTTATATCCATTCCAGTACTAGTAACTTGTACATTAAAAGAAAAGATTATTTCTGGTAAAGGTGGAAATTATTGTGAGCTTTCTCACCTTTTAATGTTAATTTGGAAGAATATTACAGTAATAATGTTTTCCCCAGAAGGATTGCTCTTTACTTTATTTGAAATATCACAATAAAACAGCCAAAGTGTTTTTATGAAACCTTTAAATCACATGTTTGTGTCCAGTGACCTGATTTATCATTATTTGATGATTTCAAAACATCAGTGTACACCCATTATTATGCGCTACAAAATTAACATTTTCCAATGGCTTCCAGGCAGATTCTTTCACAATGCAATCGCATGAGTAGAACTCAAGTCTCAACTTTCTCTTTAAGGCCCATTTCCAAGAATCTGGCTGCCACGTTTGGCTGTTAGGAGGGGACCACCCGTGACCTTGGGCGTGACCTCAGGAATGACCTCAGCTCAGGCAATGACCGAAGCCCAAGAGAGAAGCAATGGCATCATACCATGATCATACATACAGGAAGCCTGAAGTGTATGGTACTTGGTATAGTGTTGTGTATACCACTGTCATAGTGATATGGATCCCAACACTATTCAAGCTGTCCCTGTCATGCACGTAAACATGACTTATTACCGTCACCACTTCAGGAACATGAATCATGATCATATCTTGGTCAATGGTCATTGAACCATCATTTCCCCCGTTCTAGATTTATTTCATGATTACTTAATGAGATAACTTTGAAATATAATATCGCACTTGAAATTGTACTGCAACATTCACCAGAAACAACCTCTGCCTGTTATACTATCATAATCTGAAAGACTAAACAAAGGAATAGATTTAGGAAGTGTCCTCTGTTACAGACCTCATTCTTTCCTCAATCATTTTTCTCTACTGTTATTGGAGTGAGCATGAATGATCTTACTGTAAGTTTCAATATCCTGATCCAAACTTCTGAGAAAGGAGTGTAAACTGGATCATCAGCCAGCGAGGTTTGTAAGAAAACACCACAGGAAGAAAACGCTTCCTGGATGTCGTTCTTTGGGGAAGATCGAGGCAAGGTCAAGAACCTCCTCATTTCATGCGTAATGAATGAAGGTGATACGGTAAGCTCTACATGGCCAGGCCTAATTCATTTCACAGAAGTTTGGATGTGGACTTCATACTGACATAGTTATGAGGCCATGAAGAGGTAGTAGGCATACATTTGAAGGCAAACTGAACAGGAATATACATAATGTTCACACATATATTTGACATCTCTTCCTTGAGGAATACAGTCCCTCCTGACCCCACCCCCTCCCAAGCAATGTGAATACAGTCATTTACTCACTCACTGACAATTATTATGATTCTAAAGATACATATCAATTCTATAAAGTGAAAAGTAAACATTGAAAGATCTACATGTACATGTATATTCCAAGATTATTTGTTTTGGTTATATTATATATTTGTCATGGTTGAGAATGGGCTACATACTGTACTGAGTTTATAATGCTAATTTTTTTCTACAACATTCATAATGATTACACCATTCCCAAACTTTCACCCAATAATGAGCTCCTGCAATCAATTTTTTTTTTTTTTTTAAATGGGAGTGATGTGTTATCAAGAAACGTATTAATTGGAGGAAATGATGTGAAGAGGATGAGGAAGTTTTAAGAGCGAATGAGGAAGGAAAGAAAAGGCTTGGATTTCATGAATTACTTCTGGTTAAGAAGGATATCCTTCAAAATGTTGTAATATGTTGGACAGGTATTACCTACGTTAGGAGCCATCGTTCGATATATAATACTACTTTGTTTACATGCATCTCCGGTTATTCACAAAACCTTCAGTATTTAAATGTACAAAACATTAATCAGGGTTACTGTTTTAACCTTTGAGGATCATCCTTATTAAACGTATATCTTTGTTTATATTTTGTACTACCAAATCTTTCTGAACACTGAACTTCCATATGATATGACATGATTGCCATTAAATGCAAGGAGTGAATATTGAAAGTATAAATGGAGAATTGTAATTTTTGTATTCATTAGATGTTAAAATCTGAGTGATCAATATCATATCACTTCAGTTATCTTTTATTATCAAACTACCAGCCAGATGTCCAGATAATTCATCAATATTTTTCCAATGAATATTACATTTGTCATTTACACATATTCTGAAGGTACTATAATTCAAAATAGAAACTAAAAGATTATCAACACTGCCAACAACTGTTAATGCACCAATGCTTGCAGCTTTGTTCTCAGTATTGCATGCAGGAATTTGACTTTATTACCAAACAATGCCGTCAAATAGTTGGGTCTCATACAATGGGGAGGACATTAACAATAGTTTGCTTAAGAAAGAAATTGGTAACAAATTATCTCTTCACTGGCCAAGCAAAGAGAACACCCTTGAAAGCAATGTTTAACTTGCTGAAGCTATTGTCATTAGACTACACACAGTACACTTTGTGCAGGTGGAACTCTGAATTTGTTTTATATTATCTGCAGAGAGCTAAAAGGGCACTCATATCATTTTATACACAAGTAACGTCCTTATAGCTTTTAGGGGTCTATTTCATTTGGAGTTGGACAACTAAATGTAATAAAGCTTGTAGAATAGATTCAGTGGAAACACATATCTGAACCATGGTGATGATTTCTTTTCATTCTCTTTCTCTCTTTTCTCACTGCCAATTATTATAACACTCAATTAATATCTCATGAGGACACCAGGTGTACTTGAAACAACATAGAAAATATTCAGATTTCTAAAAGGTAAATTCTAAGAAAAGCTCTAAACACAGGCATACATGTATCCTAAAGCTGTTCACTTTGCACTCCTCAGATATAACAGAAACCTAACAACTCAAGAAGGGTGTTAATTCATATCATTTTACACAAAGCTAACACCCTTATGGCTCCAAACAGACAATAGATGTTTTATTATTGCTTGAACACATCAGAGCTCTGTACAGCAATACTCGTGCTCGCCTTGGTATCTGTCAATTAGGAGAGAACCAAACAGTGACCCTCAATAAAACACTGGTGGAGCCTTGGCCCCTCACAAGGTCTTGGTCTAAACACAGGAACTTGATTTGGGCAAAAGCAAAGCACAATTACTACACAGTGGACAGAATGGATAAGTGTACAAACATTTAGCTAAGTTTAGGTCCATGGTTGTGTAATGATTAATGGTATTCTTTAGTTTGGTACGTGCAGATTTGTGCAGCGTTTTTAGGCATTTCATTACAGTTCAAGGAAATAAAGAGAAAAGATTAGATAGAGAGAGAAGATGAAATATTACAAAACATGACAAGGTATTGATTATGAGTAAAGGGTTTTGGTCAAGTCTTTCTAGTATACATGTAGGCCCACTAGTTTTAATGAATAATGGAGGAATTGAATTACATTGGTAATCATCCCTTTTACATGATATTATTGTGTAATCAACATCTTAAGTTTCAGTGAAATTACAAATAGTCTAGGCGTAATACCCACTGATTTGGGAGGTTGCAATTGAGAGAATACTTCTGTGGTATATGGTCTGCGACTTTGATAACAGTAATATTGCACTTTCAGAGGTCTAAGCTTCTATCTGATTCCCAAATCCTGGTATTTAGTGATTTTATTCGCGATAATCCTTCAGAAGGATATGATAACAGACTTCAACAAGGTTATACAGATTGCTAGCCAAGCTCGGTAGCCTTTCATATAGGCTATCAGGATAATTTTTCATATCAGTTCTGTCTTTTAAAAAGTATCTTAAAAATGACCATCACAAATTTATAAATAAATAAATGGACCATCAAAGGAGTCTAATTTTTAATTCTCGATGCACTACAATCATATTGAACATAGTATTTATCTCAACATCAATAAATGACAATATAAAAATGAAAACTGAGACTGGAAACAAGCTATCATAAAGGGCAGTCTAAACCATCTAATAGAATAGTGCATTGATAGAAAGTTCTTCTGTTTTCTAGTTCTTGTTCATTTCATCGGGGGAAATTGTGAGCTGGATTTCAATAGCACTTTCTATTTCTATGGCTTGTTTCCTATTACCATTGTATTGCATGTTACCATGTAAACAAACTTTGAAACTGGAATGATTTCTCTGATCTGTTGCTCCGTCTAATTAGCTAATTGGCTTTTAAGAGTCTCTTTTCTTTTCTTTTTCCACAAGGGGCAGTTTGGTTGTCTATTTTAAGTCAGATTTCTGTGAAAATGGTTTCTCTTGTTGAATTGGTAATGCATCACAATTACAAAAGTACTTGAATGATTGAATCCCCTCTATGAATGAATGCTGAGAGTGACAGTCATTGTAAGCAGGATATCAATTAACTAAATAACTAATTCAATGAGAGGATAATGGGCCTTGTAAATTGAAGCCCTTTCTAAGTACAAGTGCCAATCAAATAACAAGAACAGATTCATACAAAGCCTCTTTCTTCCATCTCAAATTGCTATATCTTGCTCAAATAAAAGTCCCTCAAGAATCATAACCTTGAAACGAATAAACAGCTTCATTCAATAATCATTAATCCACCTACACTTGGGTTTTTCGTCCACTCATGCCCTTTTCCTTTCAGAAAAGTGCGTTTCAAGTTTCAGAGAGCACACAATAGACACAGGGGCTAGTTTTTCTGGTGCTTCTACAAGCTCTTGACAAATAGGGAACAATCACAGGACAAAATGTTTACCCTCCTCCCTGCAGCCAGCCAGGTTGCCGGGCTGGCGGGCGGGCGGGCGTACTGGACCCCATCCGCTTATTGACAAAGCCCTCCTTTCATAGGGTAGTTATTCCACCTCTGCTTTCATCCAAGATCAATTCATATCAGAGTGAAAAGTTAACCAAAATGGTTGTTCCTGAAAGGAAATAATGCCCACTATACATGGGCCAGTGTTTTTTTGGTGGGGTGGCTACAGCTAAGCTAACATTTGGCAGGGTGCCTGACAAGGCGCACGAATCCCCACCCCCCTGAGCAAGGTCAAGCCAGCTACGTTAGCCGGCCCCGCGATAATTTGTCGCAGAACCTTGCCAACCAATCCATCTCGGTGAAAAGCCAGGCGAAACGATCGGCAGCCATATCGCGCCCGAGGGGGTCGCGGGCTGTCGTAATCGCAACTTGGGGAATCGTGAAGCTGGCAAACCGCCGTATTGATCACGGCATCTAAATTCAATTGAACTTGTCTGTAATGCTATTCTGTCTCTTCATTACCTGTCTATCTCGCTTCCAGATCTTATAACTCCTTCACCCTCTCGTTCTCCTACCCTCTAATCCTCCCATTCTAACACTAATTTTTCTGTCAAAGAACCATGGTTTGATAGATTAGAAAGTCATGCATCATTAATCTCTTTTACACTCGATGATAGCACTTAAAACCCCACCAAAGTGATCTCAACTATACATTCTGTTCAATAATGAGCAATGTTCTATCAAAAACTACAGATTCAACCGGCTCTTAATAAGACAATGTTGTGTTGAATGGACAAAGATTTTGAAGATGTCTTGTGAACATATTTTTCTTTCCAATTCAAATCAAATATAAGAATGGAATAAAATGGAAAATTTTTCATGAAAATGTATGACAGTTTTGACAAATACCAGCTCCTCATTAGAGGAATTCCATGATCTTTGTTTCATAAACTGTTAACAGTTTTTTTGGGGTACTAATTTTGGACATGACATTCCTTCTCTTGCACAATATTAGTGATTGCTTTAATTTCTGTAAAAATGGATGTGATTGAGGTTAATATTCATATTTCCATGTACTACATGAACAATGACAGATAATCACCTCATGAAACCATTTGTTTTTGTTACTCCATGATAAAACTAAGATATCAAACATATGTTTGTGATATTTGATTTTAAGCTCCTGATCCTTCCCTTTAATCCTGCTGATATTTATTCCTTTATTCAGAGACAAACTAAACACCTTCCAAGCCATGTCCTCCCCCTCCACAGCTCTGATGGAAACCACAAAGCCTGACCACCATCGTCTTGTATTCATTTATGGGGTGTTATTTTAGAGAACAAAATAAGCAATGAGTTTACAAGAAAAGGGAAGACGGAAAAGAAAGCCCTCCCTCGTTGGTTGAGCCGACACTTCTCCCGTAACGCTAAACACGTTTCGATGCGTCCTCTAATTCCGTCAAATCCAGAGATAGATTGAGATCAACTCAAGAATAAAACCGGTAAATCCCCACCGTCTTGGATAGATGCAGAAGACACCATCCATAGATTCTCAGATGCCGGGTAGCAGCAGGTAATTTTTGTAGAGATTCCTTAATGTTGTTTTGAATGATGAAGTGACAAGTCCTATTTTTCCAAATTTGAGAATCCCAGGAATTGCAGTTTACTTTGAGCCTGTTTAGAACTATTTCATTTTTCGTGTTCAAAATAAAACAAGAAAGAAATATAGGTAACTCAAATAAAATGTCCTTATAATCTAAAGGACTACTATCTTGACTTTTAACAAGAAGACACAATGGTCTATGTAAACACTGGGAAAATGAAAGCAAGTGACTGGTTGGGCAACCAACAAATCATAAAGTGTGGTGATTGTCGTGCCGAGTTTTCACATCACATTCCACAAAAGAATAATGTCCTTAAAAGTACAGTTTACACAGCGGTAATAAATGAAAAGGATCTACAAATATGCCTGGCATGTCTGCCACGTGTGGAATGCTTTTGTTGATAAATCTTCTGAATTGTAAGCTGTCTTCCTATCTCTGTACCTTTGTTTGATCAATAGATTGAACCAGGCCAAGAACACCTGATAATGATGGTCCATTCATAAGCACAGCAGAGCATGGTGCCTAATATATTCGCTGGATCAATCCGTAGTCATATCCCATGACCAAAGACCTGATAAAATATAATCTGCCATCCAAACAGATCTATACAGGCAGTGGGTGAGTCATACCTGGTGTAATACTGTATGGGTGACATTGAGAAGACCAGAGGGGCAAAATATGCTACTGGAAGGTAAGGTATGCTAATTAATAAGCCTTTTTTTCTGACAAACCGTTACAGGTTCATAATTTTACCATTTGCTGGAGCCTGTGTTGAAATACAGAGTATAACATGGCCAAAATATTTCACCATTATTAAGAATATCTATGATAGATGTGCCACAAGTTGGACCAAAATTCAATCCTACAATTTGACAAGATCTATTCTTTTGTTCCTTTGTTTTTAAATAGAAGAATTGATTTTCTGGCTATAAAAGTATAACACCTTCGCATTCCTTTTGTTATTTTATGGATCAAAGGGGAAAATGAATAGTGAAAAGTATTGTGATTAATATCCTGGGAATAAATTCATATCAGGCTCTTCACTTGAGTCAAGCGAACGTTCTCTTGCAAAAGATTCCACTAAAACTTAACCAGCACAGCTTAACTATGAGCTGGAGATGTAATACTTCTGCAGGTCAAAGCATAAATGCAGATGCATACATTTTCATATTTGTGGTAAACTTTGGAAATGACTATTAAATTGAAAAAGAGCCGACAGAAGATGAACCAAGTCATCCCATCGATTCCACTTTCCAAATTAATAAACACAGCATCCTATATCATTCAATCTCTGGCAGCACTGTAATATCAATGCTTATCTTTTTGAATTTATCGTCCCCGAAAGTGAAAGTTGACTTCAACAATGTTAATGCAATGAGGGAGGCCTTCAGCAGCTCAATGTAGAGCTACAAGCAGTCAGAATCAACCATGCACTGACACACCAGCGAAAGTGAAAGTGATTTTCCCTTTAACCCAGTTTTCTGCGAATTTCGAATTTTTCAGTCCAGTTAAAGGCTTTGTTAGGATGACTAGGGGGCAAACCCTATACCGTATATAAATCATCAGATCATGAAAGAAATGTGCTTGGAAAATGGAAATAGAATCTCCCCAGGAGTTTCTTTTAAGAATACATCCAAGTCTGTAAGAGTCTGGATCAGGAAGATTGACTGAGTTTTGAGAAAAATTTCAAATGAAATTCCTAAACATATGCAGCTTCTTCTGTATCAAATGGCCGATTTATTTGCTTGCTACATGTTAATTGCATTATCAGCAACACACAATTGTATCTACAAAGTTATAAGGCTTCAGCACAAGTAGGGACTTCCTTCAGGATGTTTTCCCTTTGCTTTGACAATCAAACAAGAAGCGACATGTTTCAGGATCATCAAAAAAAACGTGAAACATATCAAACCTGGTCAAAATGTGAATACAGAGCACAAACAGCACATGACAGAGATCATTTTTGAGTGAAAGAATTGGGGTATGACTTACGCCTTGGTTCTCTGGGCCCATCCACAGTGACCTTTATTGCACGGTTGTAGGTAGCGATCTGGGGAGGGTTGGTGTAGATGAAGATGGACAGGGTAAAGCTCTTGCCTAGAAGAAGAAGAAACAAATGTAGAAAATTGATTAGTAAATTTAGTATAATAAATACAGTTTAAATTCAAGTATAAATGTGATGGATAAGTGATGTTTGGGCTACACTATGTCTATGACTAATGTTATTCATGCCATTAAACCAGATTATGAAACTACAAACAAAGTAAAGTAAGTAACAAATTTTCAGACTTGGAATGAAGGCCTGCAATGTTCAAATGTTGGATCCTCAATTATGATCATCGAAATTGAAGATCAAAACTCTTTGAAGTATTTTTCTTATATTAAAGGCATGCTTGGAGTCTTTTTCTTAGTATTGTAGACCTTTGTGTAGTATGATATATTCAAAACATATGTTGTTTCTGTAACCATTTCTGTATTTCAATCTTCTTTCTAATATACACAAATACACTGTGTATATGTACAGTAAGTTGAAGAATACAACCTCTTTTCAAGTAGTCAAACATTCATGAGTATGACAATTTCATGTATTTGGGAACTTCAGTCACTTTTATCAAGCTCCCTACAGAGAAAAATGTGTCTTAAGTGGAAATGTCCCATAAAAAATAATTTCCAATTTAGACAGTTTCCCGGGTAATGGCTCCCCAAAGAGAAGAGGAAAGTTTGATTTCATTTTATTTTGGAGAGGCTGGCAAGAAAGAAATGGTGAAATGGAGAAATGTCTTGCGGTGCTATGTTCGAACTGTGCGGACCCCCTAGAGGCACTGAAAAATACGCTCCTAAACTCACAACGACTGCCCGTGGAAATCAATACTTATGAAACTGTAGGGGAGAATGTTATTAAAGAAGGATGAGGGGACGCTTAAGCCTGGAGTTATTTATTGACACTTATATAAGGCAATAAGTAAAGACAAACACGGGGTATGTCTGACAAAACATCCCAGGTTTGTAAAGTAATACAATTATGTTACCATGTCTGAATTGCTACATGCTGTTATCAATTTTCCATCTGCCGCTGCTATGTTTTTCATTGTTCAAGGCTCTTTATAGTTTTATCAAACCACATCATAAGTTAGACCACAAAGGCTTCTACGTTGATTATGAAATATTATCTGCAGGTAGTTTTTAACAAACTCTTGCTCTCTATCTCTCTACAAAGATATCTGAGATAATGCTCTTTAACCCTTTGGATACTGCCTTTGCAAATTGTGTAAAAAAGGCACACAAAGAAGTGTATTGAAAGAAGAAAATTGTATTCATTGTATTGATTAGGTTGAAGAATCCTTGATTTGTTTCGCATGCCAGTATTGCAGAGTAAAATTTAAGTAAAATTGAAAGATGGCATACCAGGACATCCTAAAAGATATCTCTTGCCATATGCTGAGTGCTAACAAAACATATACATGTACATGAAAGACTTAAGACTGTACTATAGATCAATTTTTTAATTTGTGCACAATTGTGCATTGTCTTTTTTTTTAAATTTCTACTTCAATCAAGAACAGGAACAGACGAGGGTGCTCCTGGAATGAAGGACTTAATGAAAGACCAAGTGATTAGTGGTTTACAGCGACTCAACTCTGTCCCAATTCATCAAGACTAAATAGTGTACTTCAAACTAAACGCACCATCATTTTGTACAAATTTAATTCAGAGCGGGACAGATTTGGTGTACCGCAACGACACCTAGTGCAGCACATGTGTGACAGCCACTTCAGACACGGCATTAACAGTCTTGAGCTCCTTGCATGCTTCAACAAGAGGCATCTACAGCATATGGTACATGTCTCTGCTTTAGCCAAGTCTAGTTGGAGCAACCCACACAGTTCATGTTAAAAACTCAAGGAGAATTTGAGAGAGAAAATACAAATAATTAGTTTTACTTCTACTTCCTAAGCATAATTACAAGGGTGAATAAGATGGATTTACAGGTGCTGCTTCTTTTAGTTTGCTTCATGGTCTGTAACTTATAAGTATCCGATTCTAAAATTCCATCTTCACGCAATCCAGTTTTTAATTGTTCCTGTTTCCACCTGTGAGTTTCTATGTAACAAAAAAAATATGTATGTCATGCTTAAATTCATTGAATATTGACTGATCAAAAACCATGAATATATGAAGGACATCTTTATAATATCAGATATGGTTTGCTTCACAAAGATAATGGTAAGGTGACTAGATTGTTAGCAGTTCAGAGTTTGGTGCCGTGAGTGTGAGAAGATCAATAAATATTGTTGCTACGACAACAAAGGGTGAGAAAGCTGTGCGTTTTGTTTTAATTTAGAGTTACCTTCCTTCTCTACCAGGTCATAATTATCCTCATCGACTGTCTTTTGGTCAATAAAGAATTGATCTGACGTGAAAAATCTTGAGTGGTCATAATCATAAAATCAAGCTGAGGTTAGGGGAAGGGATACCTGGTCACCATGGCGATAGAGAAAGAGGTGTTTGGTGGTATTGGTGGCGTTGGTGGCTTTGGGGGTTGGGGGTTGGGTGGTGGGTGTAGCATGCTTGGTTACTGGTGATGAAAATGATCAACAAACCACATCGACTATAGGGCTGTTTGGACATAGAGACCTTGACAGCCATCTCTTTTTATGCCAATGGAAACCACTGGTGCTAGACATATCAATATTGAATGCAATAGATACATAATGTGCCCTTGAATATGAATACCTACCAATGATGCAAAAGCCATCATCATGACAGATTTCCCCACACTTACAGTAATGACCTAAATTCTTGCAAAAGATAAATTGATCATTCGCAGACTTGCTAAGTGAAATTGTGGAAAACCCACATCCAACGACTGATCACAACTAAAAGAGCTTTCGCTGCGTAGGTTAGGGGGGGAAGTACCCTTGACTATAAATGTACACAGAGCGCGCGGAATCTATCTGCGACAAATAAATCCAGTATTTCATAAAGCTTGCAACTTTTTGTTCAGCACCCCATTCCCTCTTCTAAGCAAACATGGAAGTCTGTCTGCAAGACTTGAGACAGACAATATGAGACATTGAAAAGAAAGAAATGAACTCTGAAGCCGTCTCTGTAAACAAAGACACAATGCAGGAAAGAGGTCATGCCCTTACAAGTAATCAATAATCCATTCTCTTTTTGTGTGCGATTCAATGCTAGAGGCACCTGTATTCCAGGGAACTCATTCTACTTCCACAGAATACGACACAACTTCATTATAGACTCAAGGATGTGAAAATAAATGCATTTTCTTCTTCAGGACACCCCTCCCGACGATCTCTCACACTACCCCCCCCCCCCCCCTCCCAAGCCCTTTCTTTACAGTACATCTCTGATGATCTCTCTATGTACAGCATATTCCGTTTCATTTTTTCTCATTACATGTATCTCCACTTCTCCCATCTCTCTACCTTGTTATTCAGATCGAGTATCTCCAAAATTTAAAAATAAACTCCAAACAATATTGGAAAGTAACATACATGTATTATTTACAAAAAAACAGAATTTCAGGAATTCGCAAAGATTGATATTGCAAGCTCTCTTTTTGAGAGAATCTGTATAAAGCAAATATTGAACAAGATGATGAAATGTAAATGTTTATTGCTATCCATGACCTTGCTTGGGTATTTCTCACAATTGTATCGAAAATGGGCTGAATATTTAACCTTTGTTTGTTTTTCATTCACAATAATATTTGATCAATGACAAAATTGAAATTTTTGAAATGCTGGCATCTGTGAAAATTATGCAATACAACTTTCTCATATTTTCCTGCATGATGGCTGCATGATGTGTTTTTTTTTCTCCAGGTACAAGTGTCAAGTGATAGTGTTGTGTCCCTTACTAGCGATGATATTTATCCGATTTCCAGTCTTTGTTTCAACTGTAAACAGTTATTTTTTGTCACCTGCTTTAGTCTTGTCAACTCCTTCAATGAGCTTATTCATTTGACACCTCCCAGGATGTATCTTATTACCATGTATGTGAAAGTCTGCCACAGTAGCACTCAAGTCCTTGCTAGCACATACAAAATGTAGTTCAATAGTGCATCTACCAATATCCTGCACAACATAGATCGATCTAAGGTTAAGGAAACCCAATAGCGCTATGTCAGGCAATGTGTGTGTGTGAAATACAACTTTTACTGGTTTTGAAATCATAAACCTTGTCAGTGATCATGGTCTACCTACATGAAAATTGAGAAATAGTTTGATAAAATATCTTAATAATAATATATTCATTTAGCCTCCATGTACAAGCCCTGGCATGCCAACCTTGGCAGATCCTTCGCTCCTACAAATCTGATAACTTTATGAATAAATCAGAGGAAATCTGCGTCATTTCTACATTGAACCCATGTCATTGACCCTCCCACAGTATCAAACGCTCTCTCGGTGACCCAATAAATCGTCCTATTCAAAAATATATCCCTCTTTCAAAGGACAATATATCCCTCTTTCAAAGGACTTTGTTTATTCCCCAAGTCATTGAATACCATCTCTTCCAGAATTTTCATTAGAAAATCTCAAGGCAGTTCCTCGTGGTGCAATGTACTCTCATGACGTTCCAAAGTCTTTTGTGTGCACGCCGCCGGATGAGTCCTTTCAAATTAACGTCCGGTTAACTAATTCATCAATCTTTTCATAAACCTTATTCAAACATCATTCTTTTTATCACAGGCTCCGATATCCCATGGTGTTACAGTGTCTCTATGGAGCACATGGTATAGCAATGGGATAGAGCAGGGGAACAAAGACAAACGCAGAAATCGGCAGAATAATGACAAATTCTGATTCAAGTTTACGCAATAGGCAGGCCCTATTTGGAAATGTACATGTAGTAGACTAATTCACAATCATACTAGGCTAATTTTGATTCTACAACAGTATGATACCAAGTAGGACATCTTTGAATCAACTATTCACAATTCAGAGGGATACGATTCAAGTGTGCACTAATAGTCCATGTCTACGTTGTTGAGAAATGTGTGATACTTAAAAGACAAAAACAGGACATGGAAAAACAAGCAATATCAAAATAGGTATATTATAGGATACAGAACACGAATGATGATACAAATGAAATCCCCTACTATTATTTAATTGTATGTGTCTTGAATCGTCTTCCTTTACCCTCTTTAATAAAACAAATTTGAATTAACATATTCAAATAAAAACTGTACTGTAAAGAAGGATATATAGTATACAGATTCTTTACAGAATCAGAATTCCTGCGTTACTTGTGCAGATTCCCTCAAATTTCATATCCACCTTTCTCATCATTTCATTTAATCATGTTTATTTGTTATTTTGGGGGTGATCTGACAATTGCTCCTATTACTTTCTCTTTAATTTGCTAAAGATACAGCGTTATGGCTTTGGTTGCAAATCAGTTTCAGGGTAAGATTTAGGGGCTAGAGTAATAGGGTTCAGTAAACTTTTTAAGTTAGTAATTTGGTATTAAAGTGTGGGAAGTTAGGATGGAGCAAAGAATCGCAGAAGCATGTCCTGAAAAAGCTCTATATTTCTCTTGTGAAATAGACTCCAGACTGACATACTTTCTCTCTCATGTAGTACATTCCATGCCCAAGTTTTCCATCCTGAATATCACTTACACAAATGTTCACCACCCATGCCAAGTCTCACATTATAATGTGTCCATCCCTGCTTCATAAGATTGGGAAACTGTCAGACTCAATATATGCAACCAACAGCTCAATCGTCAGCAAAAACAAAATGTAGGGATTTAAAACCCCTCACGTTTGCCCGATATACATGTACTTCCAAGTTCAGCATTGCAAGGTATGGTATAAAAATCTCAAGCCATTTTTTATCACTTTTGCTGGAATTATCAACAATTCGGTACGAAAATTCACCATCAAAAGATCACAAGCACTGCCTGGTAACATTAAGTAACATATCTAGCAATTCTTTAATTTTGTTTGAGACTTTTTGTTTCTGGAATTACCCCCCCCCCAAAAAAAATGATTATCATTTATTTCACAAAACATTTGTAGTGAAACAGGGGTTGGGCACTGTTTTGTACAAGAATTCTATAATTTCTATGTGTGACTGCCATGCAAGAACTATTCACAACTTCATATTTAAAATTTGTTTAGCCTGTGTGAAAGCACTCTTTGATTTGCATCCATGGTGAAAATCTCAAAACTTCTAAAAATAACACTCATTTTTCTTTCAAAATTTGAATTTTGTGACTGGCGATGTTTTATTCACGCCATTTTAAGGTGTACAAAATCAGGGCTTCAAGTCTCACTGTAGAGAAAGAAAACCACAGAATCTTTTGATCTGAAATTTTGCACATACTGTACTTTCATGAACTCAACTTGCTGCTACAGATAGATTCGAGATAAGTTTTTGAGGGCTTGCAAAACCCTGATAGGGGCTTTAAAATTTGAAACATGTACGTTTGTTTGTACGTTCCTTGCACTGGTGTGAATGTGAATGTGCCCTATGAGGATGGGGAACTCAGGTAGAGAGTTCACTGAGGGGTTAATGAGTGCCAACAGAGATGCAAGGATAAAATGTGAAACATGTTGATGATGAATAATGCAGTCAGGGTGTTGTTTGTGTCAATGGTACATTCATACAGGACATCAGTATAACAGATACTAGTATGAAAGCATATATTATACCTTAAAGTATTTGAACATTAGCAAAATAGAAACGGGGCTATGGATGGACAATGAAACATCATTAAACATTTATTTCAACATTCATTTAAACAAAATGTTTGCCCATCCCTATGACTTTTGACCCAGGAATAATATCATTCATAACAAAATGAAAGAATTTAATCTTCATCTTCTATTAATCATTGCTATCAAATTGTCAAGAACTACATATTTCATTTTTGTTTAAATGCAAAGTGTTATCGATGTGGCAACCAAGAGCAACTGAAATATCACAGCTCAATCAGACAAGTCTATTCACTTTTTCTTTTAAAATCCCTCCGTTTTTTTACAAAACATCTGACCTCCTCAATTTCCTTGTAAACTTAATTACTAAGAAATATTTGTATATCCTTCCTTCATAGCACAAACTGTTCAATTCATTTTCTCAAAATTCAACCTTAATTTTTCCTTCCAAGAATCTGTGTGAGCCTGTGCCATGACCTGAAAAGGAGCCAATACTTATTTCCCCATTCCAAATGTATATTCTATTGTGTGACCCGCTACATTCAACATTATATTCACTGATTCACATTCTTCCTTAATAGTGCAACCTTTTGGACAATAAAAAGTCAAGGTAGATCTATCTAATGACAATTCCAAATTGATCGACTCCAGGTCTTAAAAAGGGCAATTCCCTTTCTGCTCCATCAAAAGCAAGAAATGACAAATGAAAACAAAGAGGAACAATTTACTGTCATATTAACTTTCACTTCATGAAGTAGGGACTCAGGACGTTGTATTATTATGTATAGTGATGCTTCCTTATGTGGTACTACACATTATTCACACAGGGCTCATAAGTGCATGATCTTCAGTGTACTATCACACAAGGAACAATGAGTATTTGGTCTTCAAAATTATTTATAAAATAGACCCTATATTGTTGTATGAACATTACTAAGTCCTGGTTTGCATACAGTGTATTTCTTATGATTTATGATTTCTAATTTTTTTCTCATTACAACTTTAAACTTTGTATAGATTAATAAGACAAGATGAGCCTATCCATTTGATATCACATGTACATGGCGTGCGAAACTATTTAAATTAGATTAATCAAACTATCACTTTACAATTGTGTTTATTGATTTGTTTCCATATTCTTGGTACTTGGTACTTGGTTGGGTAATCCCTTTGGCAGCTAATCCTAGGCTATACTGGGATGGTAGGTGATGCAATAACTGCAAGGACTACCATTAAGTACAGTAATATTGTGTAGACAAAGTTCCTTTCAATTTACAGTAAGATATGCTAAGTTAATTCTGTTCACTAAGATACAAACCAAATTGTTCTTTTATAACTTCAAATTTCTCATTTCTAAATACAATAAAAGTATTTCAGTTTCTTCACAAATAATACATTGTGACATAATGTGAAACAAGTTGTGTGTTTTTTACCAAGAACAATGAACATTATTCATCTCCAACAAAGGCTTCAAAACTTTAAAATGTATATAAAGAAATATAATCACTCTGCATTATATCTATATGAATCTCCTTTAAAATTTGTTTATATTTAATTTAATCTCATCAACAATTTTATGTATTTGTTTCTATTAGTATTCATCATGATTTGGTCCATATTAATACAACTTATTAAAGCATAATTTCTAGGCCTTATAATTCTACATGATTCAATAAGTTATAACACAAATAATTCCCATACATAAATCTCCAACTCTTTGCATATGAATAAAGCATTATTTACATCAATGATAGATATATTCAAAGTTGGAAAAAAAATGACATGAAGACATGAAAGTGAATGAAATATGAAATAATAGACCAAACAAAATTCCTTGAATTATCTTTTATCTAAAAGCATGATATTTCTGAGTAACCATGGGTATAACAAAAGAAAAAATGATCACATCATTATCTCCCCATATTCACAGGTCATCCATGATATTTGGTTCTTTGTCATGAAAATAATTCACAATCTTATATGGTTGATAAGAGAATCATGAATAAATCATATTGATCGGCGGTTCAGACGGATCGCCCACAGTCTGCTACGCCGGAACTCCGGGCGGTATCATTGAAACAGAACACGGAGGAACCCATGAAATTAACCCGATCGAATGTCTTTCTTTTTCTTCATCGTCAAATTGATTTCTCGGAAATATAAGTCCCTCTAATAACTTCCTAAGGTGTTATCTACTCAAAAACAAAGTTTTAAGAGATCTTATGACATGTCATCATTTAGAAAATAAGACAATTTAAGGAGAAGTTTTAACGCGTGGGCGACAATTCCAAGTAAAATTTGGGACCCTTAATATTGCAGGGCTAGCGCTGTATACAAATAATGCTGCATACGCATTGCTCAACGATCGGTTTCTTCCTACCCACGCATGCTAAAATCAAAGACCATTCATTGAATTAACTTTGTTGATCAAACAGTTACGCATACACACGTAATTATTTCCGGTGATTCTTACTATTATTTGACTATGCCATAAAGTGACTGAAAAAGTATTTCAAGGTTACACTCTGTCATGGCTACCGAAATTCATGATGAAAGAATTTTTAAAACATAAAGAGACAAGTGCATGATTCACGCATTGGTATGAAGCCACACAATCCTGCATACAAAATGCGATCGCCAAGTTTCGGGGGGAGCCAAGAGTGAAAGCTCGCCTCGAACAGCGGCGGTCCTCTTACCATCTCCCACTACACGACGGGTGTACACATGGTCCGAATATATTAATATCAAATTAATTTTCCAACTTACCTCGACCCGATCGTCCAACGAAACGCAGGTCATTAAAACGAGCCACTTGGTTCTTCATAACTGCTGTGTTGTTTTTCAATTCAGCGCAGTAGTTTTCATCGTTCCCTGCTGCGATCGTCACCATCGTTCCATCCTTGGTCTCTCCCAGCGAAACAACTTTGAAAGCCACGGGCAAACTCTTATTGCACCTCCAGTGATTCGGGAGCACAGAGCAGGCAAAGTTAGGGCTCTCTGTCTTCACTAACTCCCCGGGATACTCCGATAAAGCGTCCACAATAGACCGTTCTCCTCCTTTGAAGACGGATGAGGCCTTATTCCTCTGGCCCCCTTCGGCCATCTTATAACTGTTATGTAGGTTGTTCCTCCGTACCGGGTCCTTGCTGGGGTGGTTCGCCAAGGGAGCAGTGGATGACAGAAGATGATCAACGTTAACGTCAGTAATATGCATTGATGCGGAGTGGGGTTTCTACCACGCGAGTGGTTTGTATCGAGATGAAAGGGCGGGAAAAAATGATTTCAGATTTCTTTTCGGAAACCCTGACTGGGCCAGGCGATGTTGAATAGATACTCAAACCACACCTCAAAACCGCAAAGCGTTGGTAAATGTTCCACACACGTTCTTGGTAGCAACACCGAAAAAAAAAGTTTATCAGGAGCAAGCGATGTAGTAGCGGTGGTATTAGATAAGACCGACCGAGAATATTATGCGAACAAAAATATAATATTTTGAACCGAATCGCACGGTGTCATTGAAGGCAAATGGTTCACCAAATTGTGGTCACCAGTTTATAAGCGTTCCAAATAAAAACCTAAGCCAAATGTACGCTAGTAAATAATCGCGAGGGTTTTTAAACGTCCCCCAAACAAACGGTAAATCTGCTTGTAGTAGCAGCATGAGAGCCGAAATTGTGATAGTGATCGTAGGTGCGAATGTACAGCGAGCCACGGTCATGTGGACAAGTGCGAGATCCCTGTTTTCAATAAAATGACTCACACAGCGCCAATGCTACACTGATGCAAAATGTGAACGAACTCTGAGCGGTGAGTTCACTCACTGCATGCTAATACGTGCACGGAACGCACGCTGCTTAGTGGGCGGGGATGTCGCAGGCTCCGCCTCTTTTTCCACGAACCCACTGTGACGTCACACTATAATACCAAGTACCGTAGACAAATTTTATGAATGACCAGTGTGTATACATTGTATACGAGGAGAAGCATCAACAGAAAGTATACCTGATAGCATTACAAAGGCCAAGTAGCACATGGTTTTGCGGTTCACAAGCTACGTTATGACTTATGTGATTATATACTATCAATCAATTAGATTTGCCGTAAAGTGTGACGAATAGAAATAGTAGTTTTGATTGTAATATGATGGTGCTATAATATTGACCGTCCATTTACTCGACATTTTCCGCTATTTCATCAAGGTGGATAATGTTATTCAAGATTGTAATCAACATTTTTCAGCACAGAAATAGATCATCTGGTCTCCTCAACTAAGCGAAGATTGATAGGCATATACTTTTCAGAATCATAATGGTACTTTCGTATTATTGATATGAAATGATATGAAATTTGCAATTTCTGAATTCTCGATTATATTTTGAATGACACAGCACTCCCAAACGCACGCAATCATGATAAAGCTGTCGTTTGGAAAATGAATGCATTGCCTATTATTGTTCCTTGAATATTGTCAATGACTTTCCTACATCATACCGGATCAGACTTTAAGTGACAGAACTTGCATGTATGGCATGTTTAAAACCTAACACTCCCATTGGTGGGTTTATTTTTTTAGTTTTAAAGATTTTAGATCGGATCCTGTTGTATTGAACACATGACCAACCTTATGAAACGCAAGATAAAGGATATAAGAGAACCTTCTCATCATCGCTATTCATAAATTATAGGAAGATGTTTGGACCACAGAGCTGTCTCCAACTATAGCCCTCAAAATAACTATCCCAGGGTTTCTAAAAAAAAACATCTGAGCAAGTTAGAATTATAGACACAATCGTGATAGATTACCTCCTATAAACATCAGCATCTTCACAAGCAATGACACAGCATAATTTCTGGAATAGAGAGTATTCCTACACTTATTATCATCTGTATATCCACATTTTCGAGGTCACACCGTTCTCTAAAACACAATTACAACAAATGTATCATGTATCTCACATGTTCACATTTTTAATCACCATAGATATAAGTAACCTATTTCTATGCCCCCTTCCCCACCCCTCCGCCCCCACCCGAAAAAAGATGTTTTCTCTTCAGAGATGAAGAGCACCGATATCACCACCATAACGCACAACCCTGGCCATGGACCCTTTAGAACACAAAGTCCAAGACTATAAACAGGGATGAATGGATTAATACTAGAGATGGTCATTTCAGCTATAGTATTCGAAAATCGAGGGCACACCCACTTGAAATATTCCCCATATTTTTGTTCCATCATTTTTTGACATTTTAAAGATACATCCTGATTTCATTTTTACATTGACCAGGGAGGTGAAAGAAAAGGAGGCGAAACTCTTGTAATTTATTCAAACGCATTCTTGAGTTCTAAAGCGTAACAATGGCATGTGTAACATTCCACTTGGCTTTGAAGTTCCATGCTCCGAACCGCGCTTCCACTGCGGGGACTTTCGGAAGCCAGGCACCAGTTTTACATTTATTACAAAATATTAAAATACCGGCAAAATTTCAGTGTAAATCAAAAACTTTATATGGGGATTTTATTGGGAATAATGCATCAAACAATTTTTCAAATTTAGAACTCCGTCCTTCCTTTAATTTGTGTGCCAGAGTTGGTAAAAGAAAAATTACATCCTGTCAAAAACTCAATATTGTAGGATGATGCGCTAATTTGTGCATGCTTTAAAGTCCCGTTATTTGATCCAAGATTTACAATCTTCAATAACATTAAGTTTGCTAATGCGTGTTTTCGCGTGTTTTTTGTATTTTTCAAGTTTAAAAAAGGATGAAATTACACAAGTTTGTGTTCGCTTGTTCTACTCTTTACACATTCAACAATGGATGAGAAATCATTGGAAGGGACAGCGAACAGTTGCTGTGATACCATTTTCTGATGTAAGAATTCTAAGTCCTGAAATTTCATGCGCTCTTTTATCTCACCACCTGGTCAACAGTTGCAGATTAGCGCATAACTTTTCGGCGGCTTGGAGCATGGGGTCAAAGGAGAGCGGCTTGATTCCAGTCCTTCTCTATCACGTCCCTGCATTGACTCAATATATTTTTCTTAATGCAATGTCATTTTGTTTATGTTGTATCCAATCAAGTCCAGAGCTATTCGCCGATTATCCGATGGTCCAGCCACTGGGAGGGACACTTGTATCTTCTTTTTTTTTTTTTTTTTTTTTGGGGGGGGGGGGGGGGGAGGGGTGCTAGGTGGATTAACATGATGAAAATACGTGAGAATGAGGGGATGGTGTCGTGTCTCCTTTGCGTTTCACGTATAGCATTTATTTCTCTCTCTTCCCCTCTCTCTCTCTCTCTCTCTCCTTTCCTTTCCTTTCATTTCTCATTCCCCCTGATTTTTGCCATTCGATTGCAGGGCATAATTATGTCCTAATACCCTTATGTCTCCTCTTGCTACACTTTTGATTGTGCAGCCAGATAGTTCTTGGGTTTCCATAAATAGAGAAGAATGAAAAGGGGGGAATATTATTATCATTGAGTCTTACACTGAGATTTGTTTTCCAACAAGGCCTATCCTATATGCTTTGTTTTCCTTCTTCCTGTTTTTATTCCATATCCTTTGTCAATGTTATCTTTGTCCTGCATGTTTTCTTTAATAAAAATATGAAACCATGTCAAGTATAAAAAAAAAAATCATTGAGACAAGCACCGGACTAGGACATTTGGTTTTCTGATCGAGGCATGCGGCGCAAGAATAATTTATAGCCGTTAGAATTTCAAGAGTGTACTTAATTGTTATGGCGATGTATAAAGCGTTTCGTTTTGTTTGCATTTTATGAATTTTCAAAAACGATAAAGGAATATGGATTATTACAAACACATTATTGTAAATAGTGAACACGTTAAGAACTGTTACTTCACTATATTATACATTATCAATTTCCAAATATTGCTTTACTGAAATACGATACGTGTCACCTCAAGGTACTTTTTTTAGGGCAGTGGGGATTATACAAAGTGGCTCATTAATAATAAGCGAATGTTATGATCCTGGTAGGCCTATTTCTATTTAAATAATTCAATTGAGTTTTACTATATTGCCAAGGAGCTATGTTTAATGATGGCTTTGAGAGTGAGTCTTTGTATAAGTTGAAAATGGAGAAGAAAAAAAACTTGAAAGTATTATATACGTTGTATTCTTCATGGATTTTTACTCTCTTTTCGGATAGGTATGGGGGAATAGATAATTGAAAATGAAGGTTTATATCTTGTATTATATACATTCATTACACATACGATGATTTTGCTTAAATAACAACGATATTATGATGATACTATAAAATATGTGCAGCTGTTCTCAGACAATAATGAGGACTGAAAATTGTAGCAATCATGTAAAATAGCATAATTATAGCCAAACAGATATATAACGGTTTAATTAATGTAAAAAAGAGGCATCGACCAAATTTTATTAAAATCATGAACATGATTGGAACTAGTGGGGAATCCGGGATATTTTATTTTCGGGAGGGGGGGGAACAAAAAAAAAGTTTACAACTTTATCCAAGTAGACAGGAATTTGTCAGGTGTTATATTTTTGTTGCTAACATGTTATAAGAGTTCCTGCCGGGTACGCATTTACTTTACCTGGGTAGAGAGTGTCCAATGTAGATTCATGTTAAGCCTATACCTAAACACGTTCGTGTCATAGTAGGATTTGAATCCCAGACCTCGTGGTAGACACCTTGTGCACATTGTCATGATTGTGTCGAAAACAAGTTAGTATGCAAACAAAATCACTGACAGCATCAACAAAATGGGGGTTCAATTTTTTTCTATCGGTTCTCGGACCCCTGCCACCCTCGCAGAGCCCCGGCCCGCCATTGTCAATGATATCGCTATGTCAAAGTCATGCACTTTTCGATACCCAAAACTTGCTAATATCCGTCAGTATTTTCAGACGACCTTCCCTATATGAGTTTGGCGTTTAGAGACGGTATTTTGGGTGCCTGCGAGTGGGTAGCGGATACATGACTTGTGACAGACTACATGCACGTGTTACTGACTGCACTGGCTAATTACGTAGGGAAATATTCACTTAACTACCCATGAACAATGATGGTAATAAACTTGGGTAGAATTTCTTTTTATTGTATTTTTCTAATCCAATCCGATCCAACTCAATCACAGAATATTTGGTAAAGCAAATTTAAATGGTGTTTTGAGGACGATTTTCAGCGGTACTAAAATAATGAAGAACTTACAGAACTTATGAATCCGGTTTTTTATTTCTTACAAAAAAAAAAGGAAGGTAGGTCTTAAAGCATGATGCAACTCATCACCAAGCGTTACTGACAGACTGTCCACACCCCCCCCCCCCCCGAATAAAGGGGATGGGGGTGGCAGAATCAACTATGTTCATGTAGATGTAACATTTGTAAAAAGCAATTTCTGGATAACCACTAGACATAGTTCCTACTACTGTATTTTTGTAACCTGAATGTATGCAGATGGTGAAGAAAAAAAGTAGGAGGAAATTACCTTTGAACACCTGAAACATAAATCACTTTGCTGAAGACTTCATTTCTAAGAATTCAAGTAACACACCATACAGCCATATGAGATGACCTAGAAAGTGAGAAGCATGCATGTGCACACGGATTAATTTAAGGACATTAATGACAAATCCTTTTCAGGACGGTTGCATGCAATCAATGAATCTAAATGCGTACTTTGTTTAATCAAACATTCCTAACAGTGGCGTAGCCTGACTCCGCCTATCGACGAGGCAATTCGATCGGAGGGGGGGGGGGGGGGGGGGGAGGGCACCGATCCTACTCAGAAAATGAAATGTGATTTTACAAGGCTATACTGATGTGGGAAAAGGTGTGGGAATTCGGCTAGGCGTCTTCCCTCCTTGTTGTCCTTTTACCCGTCTCCCTTTGCCTTTCTTTCTTTTCTCGCCATTTCTTTTTTTCTTCTCTTTTTTACCACTCGTCGTGAGGGGGGAGGGGGAAGAGTGACAAGTCTCCCCATGTCACCCTGTTTCTACGCCACTGATCCCGGACATGCCAAATGGATTGAATATAGTTATGGTATTCAAATCCATGTTCATATATTTATTAGAGTCATTTACCTTCTTGTCGGGAAAACGGTAATTTTTTCAAAAGTAGACTGTCAATGAGAAAAAATGAAACAACCTGATTGGATGGTAACATTTACACCGGGAACAAACAAAAATGAATTGCTTTTAATGTGTAGTGATTGAAACTAAATACATTAAAGGTATTGCGTCAGGTTGGGGAAAATCAAGTGGCTATACTTCAGCTAACTTGGTCTTGTTTATTCAACAATCCAATCCTTATGTTTCAATTTTTGAAAAAAGTGACTGAATGGAGTCATTTCATGTTTGGAATTAAACGTTTACTTCAGTAAAAGCTATCGTTGCATGTAAATGGTAAACAATAATTATTTAGTGAAATTTTGTTTTAGATGATTATTGGGTAAACACCTTATTCATGCGTTTACCAATTGAAAATTAAGCATTGACCGCAGGAATTATGTTGGTATATTGACTATAACGCCTTTACTGTACCCAGGTACCTTTCTTCCTTCCTACACAATTTCAAAAAATGGAAAGTACGCTCCCTCTCTCTATATAAATATTAGCTCAGCAGAGAGAGGGTGTTTCTGGTGGGTTGGATTGGGGGGGGGGGTACATGTACATCTGCGTTTTTTCCCTTCTCTTTCTCTCTCTACTTGCTTAGCAGGGGGAGGGTATGTCCGGTGGGGGTGGGGGAGGTACCTCTGCACTTTCGTCCAACAAATAAAATGTCCCTATAATAATTATAGTTGTCCTTGTTTTTCATAGCAGGTCCTTCATTAGAATCCTGGATCCGCCATTAACAAGTACATGTATTTCTTATAATAGTGCATAAATATGTTATTCTTTCTAATAGAGTATGAACATAGTCTTTGATCTTTCAACTTTAAACTCAACGGACACACTATGCAAGTTGTATATTATAATGCAGTCATGATAGCTATTAAAATGACAATAGGCTGATGCCATTACATTAACGGCGTTTTATACATTATGATATGGTGAAGCTAATAACACCACTCAATTTTTGTCAAAGGCTACTCACGATAATTATGAAGTAATATTATATTCTTTATATAGATCAAGGCTTTGATGTGCCACTGTCGTATCAGGGACGTTATTACTATGGCAAGCATTCTGGTCGTATTTAGAAAGGAACATAATCTTATTATTAAGTATAAGATCCAAATATTTGCCGTATAAAAAGTGATATATAGGGTAAAAACTACACCATAAGTTGTTATTCGACAAGATGGTTTGATTTTTAATTCGAATGGGGAAAATTGCATAGATAAACAAAGTCCCATGCTTTGATAATGGGGAAAGGAGGACGCATGGACATAAACATAATACAAGATAGTCGAATTTCATTTCCTCAAGATATACAAGGATATTAAAAGGATATAGGTTTATTTAAATGGTTGAATGACTGAAGTAAGAGGAAAGGGAGAATATATACAGCTAGGGGCATAATAATAGTGAGAGGGGGAGAGAGAGAGAGAGAGGGGGGGGTGAGTGAGAGAAAGAGAGAGAGAGAGAGAGAGAGAGGAAGGATGAGAGAGGGAGAGAGAGAGAGAGAAAGAGAGAATGAGAGAGAAAGTAGTTTTTTTAATAATTATTACTATTCTATTTATTTATAATTGGGGGGAGGGGGCAGGGGGGAGCGGAAGTTTAACTAAATTTTGGTCTAATCCCCAGCCCCCTGTAGAACCGCTACCGATGGAAAAGTTTCCTTTCATCTTATTTTCAAATTATCTTCCCTCTCCCTTTCGTCTTCCCTCTATTCCACCCCTCTCACCCTCATTTCTCCCCCCCCCCCCTCTCCCCCTCCCCCCCTCTCTCTCTCTCTTTCTCTCACCCTCTCACTGCCATTACATCGGGGGCGGGGCAAATAATTATCCGTGTATCCCCGGCAACAGTCCATTGCCACTGGGGTTGCTGTTCTTTTTGCTGCTGTTGTTCTTATTGTTTAATGATTTCTTTTATTTGCTCTAGCTTTGGTGATATTATTACTAATGCGGATAGTGTATGTGGTTTGGCGTTGTGGTTGGCGCTGTTTTAGTCTAATTGCAATCATTATACAATACATGCATTTTAAATGCATATTGCCCATTATATGGATATTTTCATCATGAGATCGTAATTAATAAATGAAAATCGACACCATACCAGAGGACAAAATATAAATTAGTTTTCATAGCACGTCAGCATACCTTGCTTTTGTTGGAAAGAATTTTAATTTTCCGTCAATACTCCAATACGAAATATTTGTAATGATTTTTCTTCACCTCTGGGTATCCAAAGAATTTTAAATAGTGATTTCTTAATAATTTAGGAAAATGATATCTTAGATGATAATTATTTGCTATGGTTATCGTATCAAATAATGTTGTGTGATGCGATATGTTTTTAACTCATCTTTTTGCATTAGATTAAAAGAACGCTTGTCCGAGGTTTGCATGACATAGCACCATGCAATATGCCAAATATTGGTCTTGAATATGATTTTCCCGTACGGCATAAAATCCCGAATATATTAAATAAATTTAATAAACTGGTTTATAATGTGTACGTTTCTTTTTTAATTCTTTATTGATCACAAATCAAATAAAAAACTTACATAATCAAAACAAACAGAATCAACTGTTTACAGAATTACACACAGCAGAATTGTAGATAAATTATTTAGACTGGAAGACTTAGTGATACACTTAACACCAAGATAAATTCTCAACTTTTTGAAATGTAAAGGGAGTTTGCTTTCCTTCTAAACTAGAAAATATTCAAATTCCTTTTAACCATTTTTAGTTTACCATACAAGTGGCACTGTATTTCCATCATGCTGGCAAAAAGAAAGTCCTAAAATAATAATAAAATAAGATGATATCATTATCGATTCGTATAGTAGACAGTCTGACACCACCACACGATTGCATCTAAATCGACGATCGGAGGTTCGAGTTCCGTATTACCTAGAAATCTTCATTTGACCTTATAATATCCGATCTCACTTCCTTTGCTAGAAATATCAAAATTGATTAATATTGATTAAAAATTTTAAAAAGGTGCATGCAGTGTCCCTTTTCCTTTTATTGAAATAAATAGTCTTTGTGAGTTAGTAAAGGAACTATATGTTTCACCTACATCCGTATCCTGGTGCTAGGTGGTGAACCACCAAAAGTTAGACCTTGGGTGAGAAAGTGAAGTATTTTACCATTGAAACAAATATTGGGTATAGTATCCCACTTTAAACAGGTTTCTGGTAACGGATATGAATATTATTAAAGTTTAATATGTCAATCACTATGTCCGATTAGTCACAAGCTGATTAATTAAGGCCACCGTTTGAAACATCGAATACTTAGGAAGCAGGAAAGTCAAGCGTCTATCAAAAACAGAATCGTATTATTCTAAATTAAAATTAGACAACGAAATTCGATTCAAAATGTTTATACGAATGTACAGTATTTTATCAGTTAAACGAAGCTTGGCTATAGTATCCCACGTAAAACGGCTTAATGGAAACGGATTTTGAACATATTGTAGCTTAAATATGATTTCATATCTGCCACAAGCTAGCTAGCGCAGCCAGTGTTTTCAATCATTTCCCCCTTTCGTACATGAATGTATATCCCGATGTTTTTCCTATTGCCAAATGAATAATAAATAAATAAATAAATAAATGAGCTAGTTATTAGGCAATCATTTGACTTAGGAAGCAGAAAAGTCGATATATCTTTTTAATTTGTAGTATTGAATCTAGAAGAAACAAGTCTGAAAAACTCCTATAACAATAAAGTGAACATGTAAGTTTTAGACCCCCCCCCCCCCACCCCCAAGTACCAATTAGCATAAACTTATGAAATACAATTACGTTAATATAGGCGTATACACTTTATATAACACATCGATGTTTATCACTAAATATTACCTTTTTATATCCTTTAATATTGATGATGATTACACTTATCGTTTCAATAGTTTCTTTCATGCAATATATGATTTGTTTGATGTAAGAACATAATATTGATGATGTTAAAAATATACAAGACGACGTGAAACAGGATAACAAGGCACCGGTTCAAGTATTCATATTTTGTGGGGGCGTGGCATCGAAAGAAAATACGGATAACGGGGATAGGGGCGGATCCGGAGAGGAGGCGCGGGAGTGCATGGTGCAATTATTAACCCATCCTTTAATCATTGACCAACCAGCTCCCATAAGCACGCATGTATAAACTTCTCACGCCCCCTCTTTTGAAAATCCCAGATCCGCCAATATTATAAGCGATCACGTGAAGCCATTCTATGATTTTATACAACGATATTTTTATTGTCAATATTCAATAAACCTTTTCTCCTTCATTCCTAGTGTACTGTACCGTTCTATTTAGACTCTTATCGGTTCTTCTTTGCCTAATATTATGGTAATGACCATGTAGCCTAATGCGCTAATACCGACTTTTCCATTTTCCATGCACGGTATGGCATTGTTATACTTTTTTGTGCATCATCAAAATATACTTTTCATGTACATCATTTTGAATTAATCTCCCCACTCATCGTTTTCCCGTCTCCCCTCCCAATAACCTCTCTCTCTCTCTCTCTCTCTCTTTCTCTCTCTTTCTCTCTCTTCCTCTTTCTTTCTCTCTCCCTCTCTCTCACTCTCTCTCTCTCTCTTGCTTTCAGTTCTCTTCATGTTGTATGCCTCTTTCATCACATAATGTCTCACCATATCCTGAATTCATCTAAATCCGTTCGATCATTTAACATTGCCTTTCTATTCTGATCTTCCTTTTCTGTCACTCAATTTTCTCTATTTCTCTAGCCCTTCACCTTTCTCTATTTCTCCATTCCTCCTTCCTTCTATCATTATATCCTTCTCTCAACGTTTCCACTGTAGTAAGTGTACTATTTTGTTTCACCAACTGTAGCTTCATTTCTATTTTGTTTTCCGCGATCTTGACGTTGGTGTATTCTCAGCTGCCTCTTTCCATATTCAACGATCATCAAAGAAGGAAAAAAAAGGGAAAGAAAACACTAACTCCGTCGTCTTATTTTACACTTTTTCTTAACGCCTCGCAAGATTCGTATTTTGCAATTCATGTGTGAAATTCTATTCGCGCGTTTTTTCTTGATGCGATTTTCAACGATTTGCTGTCGCTTTGCTCGCGCGCTCAGCTCTGATAGACATCTCGCCAAAGGGCATGTCAATCACGATGACGTCATCTCCCAGGAGCCCCGCCCACATGTTGTATTTGGCGTTGAAAACTTCCTGACTTTTTTGTAGTTTTTATTACTTTTGTAGGACAAAGAAAATTCTAGCACGTTATCTGACAAGTTCTGTTTCATTTTATACACCCACTCTATAACACAATTCGAGTTCGGGCAACATTTTTTAAATTTTTTTTAATGCGATCAATATTCAGGATAATATTTTTAGTTAAAGGGGGATTGTGCACATTATGGGAAATCAGGTGAAAGTAATATTCGGTGATGATAACATGACGCCAGTGAAAGTTAATTGAACAAGATGAATTTACCGGCAATCAAGCAATGCCAATAATAGAACTGGTATGGAACAGCCAGTGATTTCATGTTATTCACACTCTACCAATCCTATAAAGTCAATGCACTTTTCAGTATAGGAAAAAGATCTTCATTGGGAGAATAAACATTAAAAGTCAATAGACGATTCCGTTTGTGAATACAGAGAGGGAGTCAAAAAGAGATTTAAGGGGGAGCCTATACAATAATGAAGGAAAGTGTATGGGCATGGTAGGAGAACGAGGCTGTGAGAGAGAAAAATGATAACTAGTAAAGGAGATGAAAGGAGAGAGAGAGAGAGAGAATGGGAGAGAGAAAAGGGAAGAGAGAAAGAGAGAGAGAAAGAGAGAGATAGGAGAAAGAGAATACCAGTACAGGAGATGAAAGGAGAGAGAGAGAGAGAGAGAGAGAATAGGAGAGAGAAGATATAGGGAAGAAAGATAAAGATAGATAAAGACAGACAGAGACAGATTGAGAGATATGAGAAATTAGAGAATATACTAGTAGAGGAGATGAAAGGAGAGAGGGAGAATGGGAGATAGAAAAGAGAACTGAGAGAGAGAGAGAGAGAGAGAGAGAGAGAGAGAGAGCAAGATAATATATTATTAAAAGATACAATTTAATTTTCGAGGAACCTATAACGTACAAGGATATAATAGGTTTTTACTATTATCAGGTTATTTTTTAGATTCCTTTATAATATTTTACGTTTTCATTTGAACGAGTCTTCACAACCTTAATCACATCTACTATTTTTTCTTAAATTAAGCCTATTCAACTGTAATGCGCTAAATCAATTATCCTTATCATTCATTATCATTTAAATAAATATGTTCATTCTGTTCAGAGCCAGTAGATTGTTAAATCTATGTAAAGGTATAATGAGTAAATGCACTTCTGGCTCTAAACGGACGATATACAATTGACAACTTAATTATTCATACCCCTTGTAAAACAATTTTGATGTTTATTTATTTTGTTTGTTTGTTTTTGTAACTCTAATTAGTTGAATACTTTACGCTTGTCACATTCTCTAAATATATAAATCGGGACAAATTATTTTCCAATATAATATATCAAAACTTGGTAAGGGTATCGTTAATTTAGTTGTTGACTGTACGTTATTTGCATGTTGCGTTAAGCTCGCTATAACGACCAAATGGACAGAATACCACATTAACAAAAGACCACCCTCCTAATTATTTCAATCTGAACGGTATTGTTTTGTAAAATATCATATAATGTATACACGAGAATTTAATGGGTACTAATCACCAAATCTTTGCTCTTGATGTCAAAAGAAATGGGTTCCTGTATTCAACATTACGAGCTTCAAATATTACTTCTACAAAGATAATCTCAGTAAACAGTAAGACGACTTGTCAAGTAGAATAGTTGACGCATGTATGAATCAATTAACAAAATAATGTTGTTATTTTGTGTGCTTGTCTACGTTGTCACGTTCAACTTTGGGAATGTCATTTGTAGAAAAAAATTCTCTCTTATTATCATAGTTACTTGGTATGAAAGTATATAGAATAATGACAAGAGATTAATGATTAAGGGAAGATTTGTTTTCCTTTAATTGACGTAATTAGATACTTACGATAGTTTAATGTCGGAATCATAAAGTATATTGGGGAAACTACGACTACAAATTTCTGAATTATTCTCAGAAAAACAGAAGTACTGTTTGATAATGAAAAAAATTGATTACAGTGATATAATTTTAGGCAATTAATATGATCATATAAATTCAAAAAAGTTAATATGAAGTTTAGCTTCTTAAGTTTTATATACACAAAAAAGAAAATGTCACTTTACAAACGTATTCGAAATGTATCTAGGACATAATGGAGAGCTGATGTTGAAAAGTATCACCTTTGGGACAAAATTAATTATGTTCAAAACGTATAATAAAACTATAGTGTTTTTCTTTGTAATCATTGTGTGTTTTAGTTGTATTATTCAATTAATAAACGATGGAAAAAAAAGGGGGGAAAGAATTTGTATGTATATGCTATTTAAGACGCAGATTATGTTAGACAACTGTAATTGTACGCCAATAGCTTCTCATTTGGATATTCTGAGTTCTGGCATAATAGAATTACATTTGATAATACTAAAAGAACAATTTAACTGTAACAAAATACAAAATCAGAGGGTTACGATATGTTATAAGGTTGCGAGGGGGGGGGGGGGGGGGTGGGCGGTAAAGTAAGTCTCTGAAATGAATACTGAAATTCAAAATTGCTTAGAAATCTCGACATTCAAACATACGTAACTATTCTCTGGGTTTATCATTTACCTATAATTTTTTTATTCATTTTTATATTCTTTCGCTATCATGATTTACAGTGCATTATCTGAAATAGTAACTGTATAAGATCTTGCACAAACCAAGTGCCAAAACAACAATAATCAAAATTTATCTTTAAAGATAAAGTTGAGTTCTGGTCATGCGATTGCATTGTGAAAGAAAAGGTGTGGACTCGATCAGAAAACGTTGATCATGTAGCATATAAATGTTGGTGTGTACTGCAAGGTCTAGGTAAAGTAACAAGCACTGTACACAGAAAGATGGGACTACACAAACATGTGGCATACAAATCGGGCCACATTTTTAAGCTGTTACAAGTCATATTTAGAATATAAAGGCATTTGAAGAGCCATGCTTTTCAAGGAATATTTTGTCTTTGATGTTCTTCCACACTTAAATAGTAACAATGATAACGCTCACAAATTATTTTTCACCTCTCCCCAGAATTCAACCTTCTCTTTAAGTCATTACTATAATTTTAAAGTACACCCCACAGTCTAGTCAACGATAGTCTAAAACAAAGAAGAATCGCACGTGATGTTATGACGTCATTTGATAAATAATTTATCGATGACGACATGTCACGATTTGCTAAAACTTATTTCTCCTGAGGTGCATTTACGTAACCCTATATTACGGTTCTAAAAATAACAAATTTAGAGGGGGAAACATCGCTGAATACGTGTAATGAATCGTCGAATTTCGTTTTTCTTTTCTCTCTTTTTTCTTTTCTCTCTTTTTTTCTTTTTTCTTTTTTTTCTTTTGCATGCGAGTTGTGATCTTGAAATGAATGTCATTCAAATTGACTATACGATTGATAAGAGTTGATGATATTTTTTGTGTTTTTCAGGAAATTTGTAATTCAAACTCTTCGTCGGAACTCTTGCAAAACAAGTACGACACATAGTCCCGTGACCAGTGATTAACGAAATCTAGATTACCAAGCATTTCTAAAATTTTGTTTTAAACTTCGTATTTTCAAATGAAACAATAAATTTGTATGCGTGCAGGAACATGAATACGCACTGTTTGCCTAGTTACGTGCAATGAAGCAGTTGCCTATTTCTTTCTTTGTTTCACAATCGCAAGCATAAACGAAAATAAAATGTTGATCGTGTTCCAAAACCGACCAAAAGGACATCACAATCTAGTGATTTTAAAGGGAAAGTCCGAAAAGCCAAAATTGTTGCAAGAACTACGATGATATTTGCGAAATGCATCATTCAAAATTGTATTGGCCAAAATTCCCCAATACTCTCTTACACCTAGGCAGAAATGAATGTAACTTATCCGAGAGGAGTAGAGTTTCATAAGATAGTAGATCTTCACGTGTATTGTTCAAAAGTCCCGTGATCACTTTGTTCAAGGGAATCTTATTCTAAGGTTTTCTCCTCATTAAAGTTAGCATCCTTTGTATTGACTTTGTAATGACTTGCATAAATCGTTTTTATTTTATTAATACTATCTATCGAATATTTATGTTTTGGTACTTTGTATATGCGCTACTTTGTAAATTCTTTTAATATGCAGTCAATGTGGAAATAAAACCTAAATAAATAAAAATGAAAAAGGTTGGCATCTTAAGCAATGCTTAACCGGACCATTATTGGAAAGATGTGAAGAAAAAATTCCATATTTTATGTAGTTGATGAGTTATACAGAAAAATCTGATATTTATTTTTAAATGATTTTCGTCACCAGTTGAAATCGGAAATGGTGGTTGAAATCATTTGCTGATGTCGGTGTTTGTATTATTCTGTCCAATGTTTGTTTGTTTGTTTGTTTGCGTGTTTGCTCTATATAGTAATTTAAAGAGGCATTCAGCTGTTTCAAAGTAAATTTGTTTGTATATTCTAAAGTGATAATAAGGAGGAATACGGTGTTTACGACAGTGGATTTTCCAAAGTGATTTACTTACGTCAATAGAAAAGTCGAACGGAACTTGTGTAACATCACGTCATGAACAAACACTGTGGACTTGACAGGCTGGATGGATGAGCTCTTTTGAGGTCGGTGGGATTCCGGAATTACGTCACGTGACACATCATGTGACTGTGAGCGAAATGTTGCAATGTTATGCACGTTGTAAACTTTCGCCGTAGATTTTTTCTTGATCGTTCATATTTTATGTTAATGTTACTGGCTGTTCGGTTTGGAGAGAAAAAAAGAAACAAAGCAACAAACAAACAAACAAACAAACAAACAAATAAACAAACAAACAAACGCAAACCTCAATCGTAATCTTAATCTTTTTCAAAGAAAACAAGTTAAAATAGCTGCTCTGAGTCAGTTATTAGTCTATATCATGATGTATAATCGATGTACACTAATTGTAAATGAATTGGCAGCATGCATTTCAAACTCTATGTAAATAGTAATTCGTGGGAAAAATTGATGGTGTGAATATTTTTTGTCCCTCTATTTGTTTTACTTACTGTCAAAGTACTCTCTATGATATTATCTGGTATTGAGCGACTATTGGAGGAAAAAATTCTATTCAAAAGTAAATTGTTTCAACAGTTTATAGTATATTTTTTTGCATAATTTTCACCGATTCACTCTACCGTTCCAAATGAGATAGACCACATACATGTTTATGTCAATTGCCTCACGGTGTCAAACGAAGGAGCAAATCTGAGCAGTCAACTTTCAGAAAGTAGTCGTTGAACTTCATTTTTGTTTAATCTGAAACTGATCAGAATTACTCACACTTAGATCATGGATGTGGACTTAAAATTAGATCCCAACTAAGACTACATTCTACCTGTTGTAAGTCTATCACCTGTTTGGGTGTGGTCCAACTTTTGGTCCATATGACATGGAACGATCCAAGACTAACCGCAGAAGTGATAGTCACGCTCGATACTTTTGGTATGAGCGTTCCAGCGTGAAGTATTTAGACAGTTCGGCTTCTTTCGGGTTTCAAAAATAGAACAGGTTAGTGAGTGAGGTTGAGACAAGATAAGAATGAGTCACAGGTTTCAGAGAATTCCAAAAGTTACCTTTATGCGCTTAGAATAGAGAGCAAATAAAGACAGACGGACGGACAGGAAAATGACCGGTGGTTAGAGAGACAGTCGGGCTCTCTCTTCTATCCTTTCTGTCTCGCTTAATAAATCCCTGTGTTTGTAATCTATCATTTTATCTCTCTTTAATGTGCCGACATCTTTCTTTCTTTTTCTTTGTTCTTTCTTTCTTTTTTTCTTTTTTTTCTTCTTTCTTTCAGTCTTTCTTTCTCCGTTACCTCTGTCTATACATGTATGTCTCTTTCTCTGCCTCTCTCTTTCTGTTATGGTGGATTCTTCATCATGACTATATCTTTGTTTTGATTGTTAATTGTTTGTTTTTGTTTTCTGTCAACACAAACTTTATTTTATTGATTTTTGTATGAGTGTATATGTCATAATTATGTGTATTGCAATACCATGTAACACGAATAATTTACATTGCTAAATGGACAATAAATATGAACCTGAACCTGAAGTCCTGAACCTTCAATGTTGGGTCCAGAGGGAACACATCGAACTACATGCATGCATAAACTCAGGAAAAGGGAATTATTGATTCAAAGAAATGCATTGAGAGGGTGAATTAACAAAATAGAAGTAAGATAATAATGATGGCCCCTACAGAAATGAAAAATTATCAGAATGTTGAATGATATTCAACCTCATAATATCTCAGGAAGCAGCGACATCCTTCGTTACATTTTATGTTCGACACTGAACACAAAAGTAAAACATTGAAGAAAAACAATACTCTAATAGGCGTCATAATGTTTATGCACTTGAATGGAATGAAGTCTGTTTTAAAAACAAGTCTAGCTTCTCAATATGAAATGGGCACTTTATATTAAAGCATAAAAAGAATAGATGGGGAACGAAAGGGGGGGGGGGAACTCCCCCATTAGAACAGTTTATTTAGATAATTTAAGTTGACAATTAGTGAATAACGTTCTTTATTCAAATGTTATTTAAGGAGGAGCTTGACATAACGTGATTTTAAAACTAGCAGAAGTTACATGATTATGATATATGTGTATACAAGAAGATTTTCTCTCACCTTTCACATGCATCCATCGTGCATCTAATATATCAATCTACCCACATACCTATCTATATAATATTCTCTATCCTATACCTACCTATCTATTTAGCTAGCTATCTATCTATCTGCATACCTACAACTGTACCTATATATCTACCTATCTATCTATTTGTCTGTCTATATATCTATCTCTCTATCTGACTGCATTTTTCCATATATCTGACTGTCTATCTATATATCTATCTGTCTATCGATGTATAATCTATTCTTTCTATTTTCTTTCTAGTCTATCTTTACATCTAATTAGTTAACGCGTTACCGCTATTTTCTTTTTCTGTTTCCTCCTTTCTCCTTTTTAATGATCCTTTCAATTTCGTCATTTAAGGAAATCCCTTTACACTATTCCAATAACACTTTAATACTCTTGATCCATCTCAGCTGAAACAAAGAGCTCATACTAGACTTTCTCAACGATGAGGTAATTCGAAAGGAATGACGATAACAAGACTAGAGTTGTAGAGGGAATTAGCTTTCACTCCGTACATGCGTCATTCAATATTATGCTCATACTAATTGTTATCTCTCGCTTCAATCTCTTTCCCCTTACAGAAATAACATCGTGTCGTTATTGTATAATTATCCACTAAGGTTCGACTTCAACTTTGTTGATGATGTGTATATCTGTCTCTTTGTTCTGTGCTTGTTTTATGCAAAGTCATACTAATCCACCTGTTTCAAGGATTCAAATTAAGTGAGTCTTTATAGAGATATCTGTCATCTTGTAACTAGTTCGTATTGCAACTTGTCATTCATTTACTAACTATAATAGAGTCCCAATAAAGAAATGGACTGATATTTTTAACCATGATCTTTGGAAAAAAAATCCCTACACCATTTCTATGTAACACGTTACTAGTGATCAAAGAAGCGCATTGATCAGTTTCGAAAGGTATACAACATTTTCAAATAATGAAATAAAAAATGACAAAATGTATATCTGAATTGAATTGAAAAGGTTTTATTATGATTGCACTTCGCAGCCAAATGAATACAGATATCAGAAAATACAGAGTGATCATTTTCATGTTGTTCTGCTGCCGATACTCTCAAAACATTATATGAAATATTACCAATTCTTTATCAAATTATGTTCTTTGAGATTCGTTGATGTATGTATTTTTCCATTTTATAAGGACATATTTGTTATACACATCAAATATAACAATGAAAACCTCAGTTAGGAAATCGTTTTTCGAATTATATTGTGTTGTCATGGTAACCTTCTATAGAAACACAAATTATGGGGGAAAGCCGTTAATAACTTTGAAACCTATACCTTGTCTGCTCCATATCGTTTCCAGTGTTTCCATGAACATATTGTAAATTATTAGATTCTTCATAAGGTTACTAACGGATCCCATTTCATTAATAATCTCGTGAGAAAAATTGTGAATTCATTTCCTTTCCTATGAAGTTTTAACCAAAGTTGTCCTACCTTAAATACGTCGAAGACATTTCAAAGATCTCGAGTCAGCAATGTTTACCGGATTTGCTTGGACAAAACAACACAAAATGCCACATCCCTTTTCAAGACATACAAGATTTGGCGAATGAGATCAGTGTAGATTAAGACAAAATTATTTTAATGGTAACGTATGAAAACTCTGCCATTTTCCAATTTCCTTTTTGCTGTTAGGCTCGCAAAACGCCCACCAGTCTTGCGCACGGCAGACAAAGACATGCTAGCGATTGGTGAGGGGGTAAACCTGAGGGAAGGAGAGGGGGGAAGTGGGACTTCAAACCTGCCAATTTTATGGTGGTCTAAATGACGTCATAAATATTAAGTTTTCCTAGCTCTCACAAGAGACATGTGTCATTCATTGGGACCTTGCCCCTCTCCGTCTTTGTGCGGGTTTATTTTATCTCGTTATTTTTTCTACAATTTGGTAGAAATTGAAATCCCTGGAGCAAGTTCTTGGGGCTTTCTGATCTATTTTAGTACGTCATGACATATGGAATTTGGTGATAACACGAATTGAAGAGATATATTGTGTGATAAACCAAGTTGATGTTTTTTTTAAAAAGGTATTACAAAGTTTTGGTATGGGTTCATGAATTTGTTTCGAATTAACATATTGGAAGCATATCCGTTCCTACAATATTCATTGATCGTTGTCGCGGTTGAAATCGAGTCTAAAATGATGAAATTGTAAATAATAAACTTCTTATGTCGTATAGCTCCCTTTCAAGGTTAAGATATTAATTAAGCTATAAAACAATGTTTCTTGACTATTTGGAAATTATATATCACAACTACATATTCTGAGATTTTCATGGTCCCAGCTACCATTGTACGGCCATAGGCGCTATTTGAAATTTATCAAAATTTACCGGGAGCACCGGTAAATTTTTATATTCAATTTTTCTCGAAAACAGAAGTGTTTTAGGGGCTATTTTTTTTTAGTGCTTATAATACATCCACAGGGGCATCCAAATATATCAAAATTGTAAAGATTCACTATCCGCCCAATTTTCAAAATTTCCCAAAACTTTTTATTACCTTTAAGGGATGTGTCCATTATGCTTAAATTAAGATTAAGATTAAATATTTAATTTAATGCAACATTTTTGCTTTACTTGATACGATCATCTGATCCCCACCATTATTTTATTTCCCTAAATGTATAATATTCGTCATTATCCCATGTAAAACCTCGCATACATGGTTCCAGAAATGAGGCAAGTATCAGCTTTCACACATTTCATCGGTTCTAAGTTCTTTTTATTTCGACTCTTGCTAATTTGAATGTATGTAAACGAACTCAAACAAAATACAGATAGTTTCCTAACATATAGGCCTATAGATAATGATTTAAAAATAAATAAACAGACAAACAAACTAATCCAAGTTCAAGCTATAAGTGACCAGAAGTTTGAAAGGTGTAAATGCGATCAAGGAAGAACTTGAATTATTTCGTTTTGGAAGATCACCGGGAAGATCACTGTTACTTCCGCAATGTCCTGCAACTTTTGCAAAACTACCGTCGGAAGTAGCGAGGGTAAACGAGCTGGATATCAATCGATCTTTCAGAGAACTGGCAAAATTTTAATTTACAACACAAACAAAAACAAACAAGAACAAGGAGGAGAAAGGAGCTCATATATTATAATTTTCTTTAAATGTAGAGTTAACTCCAATTGCAGCTATAGATTTGTCTAGATAAACAGATAAATAAACATTTAATCCACCAGCACCTATAAGATTTAGAAATAACTGTTGCGCGCTGCAGAATGGCGCATACTTGCGGCACCGATGTTTTGAAGTCGCGATCGAGAAGGACCCATCCCTACTCAAATAAAATTTATAATCATCAATTCGCAGCTAAAAACTTAATTTTTACGGATCAAATAAACGACTTCAATAGTCTGTCAAACGCAGAAAGGATGTATTGTCAATAATTGCATATTATGCTAACATGGATGCATAATGAGAGGCTTTAGAGTTTCTCCCTGGCCAGTGCAAACTACACAAACTTTCTACAAAATCTCTGACGTAATAAATCCTTGTCTTGAAAGTTTGTGCCCTGACGAAGTCTGTCATTCCACATTGAAACTACATGTTTGTTGTCCTTGTACAAATTCGTACAATAAATATACACTTCCCCTTTGAATGGTTACGTCACAATCGGGCAAGAGTGATTATGTGACCTCACCCACTGTGTATTTTTCAATTACTTCCGGTGAACGCGATGAAGCTATCGTGATATCCGCACCTTTGCCTCTGTTGTGTAAATGATCAGGTTGACGGATGTTACAGGAGGAAAGAGGGAGGGAGGGCGGATGCTGAGTGATAGAAGGGCGTGGGAGGGGGGGGGGGGGGGGGGGCGGCCGGCGTGCATAATTTGGAGAAAGTATTACTCAAATTTCCAGTCTATACACTGTTAAAACAAGTATTAAAAAACTGCGGGTTAAAAAATTGTTGATTAAAAAACGCTCAACCATGGTTAAAAATGTAGTGTTGATTAAAATTTACTTTTAATCTTGCGTTGGTTAAAAACAGTGTTGATCAAAATTATTCCTTTTAACCTATGTTGGTTAAGTCTAAGTCGTTGGCAAAAATTGTAACCCAGCATGGATTAAAAACAAAATTCCGACAGTAATGATAGCCCCCTTCTGGTTAAAGTTTAATCAATGTTGATTAAAGTACTGGTCACGTGACCCAACGGAACGATATCGAAAATTAAGCGCGTAGCTAGCGATCGCTCGACATACAAATAAAGTACATGCAAAGTACATGCAGTTTACGCGTGCGACAAAATTAACAATGGAGGTTGTCGCGAGGACGCTGAGGAAATGGGGGTTTGGACGGTCGTATCTCCGTGTTTTCAGGTAAGAAATTATTTTAATATTATCATCATCAATTCTAAGATTGTAAGGAAGAAGTGAAATAAGGTTCTTGCTCAAATCAAAAACGATTTGTGTCCCCTAGGCTGTACGTAGCTCAACTAATAAGTAACATTTTACTTGCACCGTGCACCTGGCTCTCGTAAGCACACACACACTCATCAGTCTGCAAGAATCTTCAACCGTGAAGGAGGCAGACCCAATGAAAGAAGGAGAAGTGTAAGCCTATTACGGATCACCTACCCAAATTGCATGCATGAATAATAATCTTATTTTTTAAATCTAATTGTATCTAATTGTTTAAAACAATTAAATATAAAATAAGATGTCATCATAAAGTGAAACGTCTTCATGCATGCAATTTGGGTAGGTCATCCGTTACACTTACTGGCTGAGCTACAACCTACGGGCCGGGACACAAAGCGTTTTTAATTTGAGCAAGAACCTTATTTCACTTCTTCCTTCCAATCTTAGCATTGATGATAATCATATTAAACAATTTCTTACCTGCAAACACGAGGATAAGACCTCCAAACCCCCGTAAGTTTAACCAACAGTGGTTATAACTGTAACCAACAACCCACTAAAGTTTAACCAACATCGTGTGAATAAAAAAAAGAATTAACCAACAATGGTTACAATTTTAACCAACGACCCATGTAAGTTTAACCAACATCATGTGAATCAGCCCCGAACAAAGCATAAATAACCAACAAAAGATTAAAGTTTTAATCAACAAATGGTTAAAAGTTTAATCAACACCATTTTAACCAACATTGAGCAAATTTTTTTAACCAATAATTGATTAAAATTTTTAATCAACCACAGGTTAAATTTTAATCAACAGGCTGTTGGTTAAAGTTTAACCAACGATTGTGTGATTCACCTGGTAATCCGTGGTTGATTAAAATTTTAACCAACTTGATTAAAAATTGTAATACTTGTTTTAACAGTGTATAGGGAAAGCACTTCCACTACACTGACTTTATAGGAAGGTGGGGTAGGATGATCCTCTTTTGATCGTCTCTTTTGATTAAACAATTTTATTAGTACTATCAGGCCTTTGTCAATGATTTGATTTTGAACCGTCTTGCCAAACATGGAATGTATAGGAATGTCACCCTTTTTGCCTTGTTGCAGAGATCATTACACTGCAGTGTTCGATATTGCATTAATCAATTTCGCTTACATCACGTGTTGTCTCACCGTTTCCTCCTTTTCTGCTCTACTTACTACAAGATAATATTTCAGTCACACCGACAAGACCGACATCACACTAATAACACCGACACCACACCGACAAGACCGACATCACACCAACAACACACCGACAACACACCGACAACACACCGACATCACGCTGACAACAGACCGACACCATACCGACAAGACCGACATCACACCAATAACAGACCGACACCACACCGACAAGATCGACATCGGACCGACACCACACCGACAAGACCGACATCACACCAATAACAGACCGACACCACACCGACAAGACCGACATCACGCTAATAACAGACCGACACCACACCGACAAGACCGACATCACACCAATAACAGACCGACACCACACCGACAAGACCGACATCACGCTAATAACAGACCGACACCACACTGACAAGACCGACATCACGCTAATAACAGACCGACACTCACACCGACATCACACCAATAAGAGACCGACACCACACCGACAAGACCGACACCACGCTAATATAATAGACCGACACCACACCGACAAGACCGACATCACACCAATAGTAGACCGACACCACACCGACATCACACCAATAACAGACCGACACCACATCGACAAGACCGACACCACACCAACAAGACCTACAGCACACCGTCAACACACCAATACCACTCCGACACCACACCGACAAGACAGGCACCACACCGACAATACCGATATCACACCCACAACAGACCGACACCTAACCGACAAGACCGACATCATGCCGACAACAGACCGACTAAAAAATTACATTACCCCTGTGACCAAAAAATAAGTCGGTTTTGTAGTCGGTCTGGAGTCGGTTTGGCGTTGTGACTGAGATAAGATAATCGTACATGATCTGCTAGTCCTTTCCCTCTATTTCTAAACTACAGATAGATACTCGCCCGATGTTCCTATAGAGGCAAATTAATGTCAGAGAATACGACAAAGATCGTGATCTTTTATTTTATTTCAATAAATAGCCCTTTTCTGTCACTAAATCCTCTAACTGTCGTTCCAGTTGAACTATTACGTATCAATAAGTTGATAATAATAACAATAGCTAGTTTTTATATAGTGCTTTTCAGGACCGAATGCCACCTCAAAGCGCTTTACAGATACCCCGGTCATCGGATTCAGGCTTACCCGCACAAAATGTATGCACGTTCTCCACTCCCTGGGGAGCATTCCAGCCAGGCGTCATTTTTACAAGCACACACTTGCTAATCTAAGCACATTAGCTTTCGCATCCTACCGGGTACCCATTTCACACCTGGGTGGAGAGTGGCAAATGTAGATCAATGTATTGCTAAAGGACATTAGTGCCGCGGTGGGACTTGAACAGCGGACCTTGTTCTACAGTCCGGTGACATAATCTACTCGTCCACGACACCTCTACTATAATTATGACTCTAATGACAACCTCAATAAGAAAAGAGAGATAAGAATAAAGTTGATCCACCTGCTGATTTTAAAATGTAATCCCCCTAAATACCAAATAGATTAATAAGCAAACAGAGCACCTGGAAGAAGTCTAATTCCTCTTGAGTCAAACAGTGTAAATTGCGGAGTGATAATACTCTCAGACGGAAGAAGGCGTTTTCTATGAAAATGAAATATTGACAAATTAATTAATGATCTCTTCGAAAGATTATAAAAGTTAAGCTAATAAAAATATGAGAAGGCTTGGAGACCCTATTCGCCCACCATTTCCATAGGTGTATGAAGAAATTGAAGGAATAGGAATTTCCTGCGTTGGGATTTATTGAAACCGAAATATTCAATCATTTTATGAATTCATATGACCATTTTTGCTCTCTTAAAGATAAACTTGGTTTCGGGTATGTATAGAAAATAAATTCTCACAGAATCCAACGAAACTTACACTGAATGTTCAAGATTACAAATAAATGACATGTGCCAAACAATTTTGGTAGTAAATTTATAGTGGCTGAGTAATGAGCAAAGAAAGATAAGGAAATCCGGGTAAGTATCTTAGGCCCGACACTACATGATGTACGTGGAAATAGGAGTTGTGGTTTTTATCGAAGAAGATGCCCTGTAAGTTTGTGTGCGTTTGTTTTTATTTCTACTGCAGGATAAACAATCCAGAATAATCATAGCAATTTTTTCTCAAAATACGATTTCTATACCAGAGCCCCCCCCCCCCCCCCCCCCCCCCCCACTCAGTGTTATTTAGGGTACGCGTATGCATGTTCCCTCCTTTTGAAAGCACCCCCTATCTCCGGTGTGTAAAGTCAATACGGGCCGGATTTTAGAAAGTACCCCCTATCTCCGGTGTGTAAAGTCAATACGGGCCGGATTTTAGAAAGTACCCCCTATCTCCGGTGTGTATAAGTCAATACGGGCCGGACTTAGTCGCTTGAAAAGTACCCCTTTCAGATTTTGGGAACACGAATGCCCTCCCCCGGCCCTGGAGTGGGGGGGGGGGGGGGGGGGGGGGGGGGGGGGGCAGAGCTCAAGATTAGCTATACCCGTCGATCCGTTAACACTGTACATTAAGAATTATTTTCTCTTGAGGGAGCTATAGGTACCACCATACTTTTAGAAAATAACATTGTTTTTAATATAATAATTTTATCTCATGTACATGCCATCCTCAAATGAGGCGAATATATACAACTAAAGGAATATAGCAGCTAGGGTCATGTAGTAAGAGCATGAAGAATTAGCAGTAGTATCAGGAGCTGTCTTATATTAATAATGATAATGATAATAGTAACATTATTTTATTATTTTTTGTTGGTGAAAACAATCCGGTTGTGGTAAGCATGATTGTAAAGAATTGAAGAAAACACAAGACAGAAATTCAATTAATTTATTTGTCGTCGTCGTCGTTGTTGTTGTGTATATCCGAGATTGCAAGTGATTCACAGTCACGAAGCCAGTGAAACGGCAAAATCATGGCATTATTCAGCATTTCATTAAATAAGTATAACCCAGATGATCTGTCATGACCACAAAATGTATAATGTGTTATTCATACTATCCCTTAAATCCCTAAAATTAGTTTATTATGTAATTTTTCTTGTAATTATTATGATACTCACCTATATATTATGTGATTCAATTACTCCTACATGACCAAGTGTGACACGATCGTAAAGGCTTTCGAGGAATCGACTCAAGGGAAGTTTAATACCATATCATATCCCATAGATATCATATTCGGATTACGTCATTATGTCAATGCAATATTCGAACATTTTACGAGGTGACTGACAAGGCCATTGAAATTACATTACATGAGGTTGGTTTTTCGAAAGACTTTGTGATCGGAACAAGGTTAAAAAGCGCGTATAGTTTAATTACCAACAAAATATCATACATTACAATGTTATTCGAAATGTTTATCCTGCAGTAGATTAGTTGTTTGAACCAGTGAAATAATTGCAACATGTAATTGCAACGTTATCACAAAATATAGGTCGTCATAAAAAACAAGAAAAAATGATGACATAGACCTGGTAAATGGTGCAAGTGCTAGTCATGTCCGTCCCAGGTTTACACGCAATGTCACATGGTCAAGATTGCTCTTGAAAAGCTCTAAAATATAACCATTATACAGAAACAACAAAAAGAGTTTAAAATCTGGGCAAGATTTTGATGTTACAATTCAGCGTAATCTCCTATATCGAAATCGATGATTAGTGCGAGTGCCATTTTTGTTTTGTGTGTGTGTGTATGTTTCACAGCAAGATATAGTCAATTTGATAAACGTTTGATGGTTCTTAAACTTTGCAAAACATTATTCCTACGCATAACCATCAACCATTTTAATGAAGAAACAATTACTTTCAGAGTTACAAGATTACTATCCAGGACTCAACACTTATAATTTTCGATTCAATTGGGATGCCCCTCATTGAGTACAGGATCCGCAGCTGAAGAATGCCAAACGAGTTAAATTTCATTGTCTCCTGAAGAGGAATCGCGTGATTTGCTTTCGAATTTCAAATCTGTTGGCATCTCATTTATAATTTATGTATACAGTAGTTTCTATGTCAATAGCAATATAGAATAAACTTATATATTTTCATAGCGCGTTATCTTATTGCGCTTTTTTTTTATTTATTTTTTATTTCAAGCTCACACACAATTTTATTTTGCGTGGCAAAGTCGACTCATGTCTTGCCAAGGGACGTTAGTTAGTACAAAGATTAGGACTCGAACCACGGACCTCCTGATCCAGTGTCTTATCTACTACACCACGGCAGCGTTGCGCCTCAGTGGGGGTCCTGCATGGATATAATTATCATCATGATCCGCCTGGGACTCGAACCTCGGACCACCACTTGATTCGCAGCCCGGTGGCTTATCCACTATATCACGGTTGCGCTGAATCTCATTGCGGGTCCTCCCTGTTGAGGCTCGAACCATGGACCACTTGATCGAGAGCTCGCTGATCTATCCTCGAGACCACACCAGTTAAGTGAGTGGGTCTTGTTACATTATGTCCCGGTTTTGTTGGCAAAATAGTCCTGAAACAGAAAGCTTGGAACGGAATAAAAGCGTTTCAATTGGTCTCAAAGGTCAAGGGTCCTAATCCGGGTTTATAATAAATTTTCCATCTTTATAATCACCACGCTTGCCTTTAGAACAGAATGAATGATTGAACTTAAATGACAATCGCATCCTATAGGATGTTTAATAGATTCAAAATATATCATATTATACTAGACGAAAATTAAACTAGTCAATAATTATGGCGATCGCAGGTATACTGATGAAAATTGATGAACGAAACATGAACAAAATAGGCAACACGTTATGAAAACATGAACATCGCACAAAATTGGACTCGAAAAAGAGGAAGAGAGAGAGAGAGAGAGAGAGAGAGCTGCATGCAGAGAGCATGGAATAGAGAGACTGTAAAAAAAAAGAGAAAAAAAAAGAGAAGGGAATGAGAGGAAAAGTAAGAAGAGAAAGATAATGAGAGATTGAGCAGAAAAGTGAAGAAAAAGAGAAATAGATGTAGGCCTACATACACAGACAGAATAGCTGAGTGTAAGAGAAAGAGAGAGAGAGAGAGAGAGAGAGAGAGAGAGAAAGAAGGGGGCGAGGAGGGGGAGGGGGTGCAGAGAGGAAAGGGAAAGAATACCAATAAAAATAGGAAGGATTTTTAGAGTTATACAAAAAAAGAATGAAATAGTTTCGAGAACGAAACTACTCCCGGATGTGCACAGGTACAGGATAGAAAACTTATTCAAACCTCTTATCACTTCCAAGAAGTCTAAACATTTCTTTTTCTTCTGAATGTTCCTCGTGATTGTCATAGGTTTGGACTATGCACTGTTCCACACGCAGTCACTGACAAATTAATGATAACAAATTGTAAAAGTAATAATGTTTTTATAGGATTCATATTCTGACAACAAAAGCCCGGAATTCTGCCAACCTTTTCATTTGATTGATTATTTGAAAGATTAAAAAGCTATCATGGTTATATCCCACACACACAAAAAAATTGTAATTACAATTCGAAGAAGATAAAAGAAGGAACATTTCGATGTGGAATAAACTGCAAATGAAATAAGATCTTATAAAAGATATTTGATTTTTATTTCATAATATCACATGATTCGGCTAGAAAGGTTTTCTTTCCATTTTACTTTTAATTCTTGCTTGCTCTTATTCAATTTATCACTGGGGAGATAACGACCCACTGACAATATCTGAGGCAAATAAATCAAATGAAAAAGCAATGAATATAAATATATAAACATGAAGGCACTCCAGCAAAGTACCCCTAAAGTGCCAGTTTTTACATTGGGAATGTGCCCCCGTTTACTTCAGATAAGTGCCCCTTTTTGTTTCTAATAGGTGCCCGTTCCACATGCTAATAAGTGCATCTCACCACCTCTGATAAGTGCCCGCTTTTCCGATGATAAATGCCCCTATTCAATTCTGAGAGGTGCCCATTTTACTTTAACAAGTGCAATAAGTGACCCTTCCCCTTCTGATGAAAATGTCTTCAAGTGGGAAAATAACTATATAATAGAGCCAATAAGTAATAGTCTTGATTTCCAGACCATGGTACTGAATGGTTTTATGCTGCGCAAAGATTCAATCAGTTTAATTTTGGCCATCACAAGAAGTAGACAAATGCTCATGTACCCTTTACAGCTCATTTTATGTATGTTATTACCAAAGAAGAAGAAAAGCCTGTCAGTCACTCAATAGTGTCTGACAGTGAAGTCTAGAAAGTAAACAGGTTTCCTTGCATAATTTGAATATTAGGACACTGCTGACATTTAAATTTCACAGATAGGATATACATGACATATTCATAATTCCTGCAGAGTCCTACAAAATTTGAGGTTGGCTGCAAAAGGGACATAGTACCTTTAAGAGAGAAACAAACAATGAAATAATTCCTGATGATCTTATCACAATGTAGAGATATAAGAGCCTACCAATTTTTAAAAATGGTATATTTTCGCTTTGAGGTTTCCCCATGTATGTGCCCCTTTTTTGTTGGTGCCCCCTCCCCCACTTTGAAAGACGCTCCGCGGCCCCTGGAGTAAAACATTCGGAGGAATGACATATCTAGACTGACATGATTGCATTGATCAATGCTTCAAACTGGATACGCCATGAGGTTGTTTAGATAATTGTTAAGATTTTCATCGAAACTAGAGGAAACAATACAATAATTTACACAGACAATGATGATAAAATAATGTCAAGGCAAACTGTGGTCGCGTCGTCTGCTAGTAATTAAAGATTTGCGCATGCGTATTACGTATACTGGCGAGTTGACTTGAACAAGTTACTGCCAAAAATCAGATTTGATATTTTCATTTCGGAAATCCATTCAGAAAGCGAAATGACAAAACAAAAGGTGAAATCGAAGAAATCAGATAAATCGAGAGATGCAGCTGCTGCAAGTAGTAGCCATGATAGTAAGGTAAGTTTCTGGGATCAATATTTCCGAGGTGCTTTTCTAGTAGATTTTCTTTATTGTGGTCCCATCTATTCAATTGCTTGTACCATTAGGGTGTCTGATCGCGCACTCGATTTTGTGTGCTAAAATACTTCCCATAGAGATTGCACGCATCCCTATGTAGTATACGTGCGTGCATTGACAAAATTGGTCAATGTTTTTATTACCAAATCGAGATGCAAATCTTTATAGCTCATGATCCTGAAGGTACTACTCAATCAATGAGGTGTGGTTTTTTGGCACTAGACCCCTAGTGTAGTCTAGTTCCCTATCCATTTTTTTTAGCAGTTTAATATCCATTCTTAGCAAATGAATTTTAGCCCAATTTTTTACTAATTTTAATCATAATCATATATTGCATTTTCCACCTGAATTTGGATCACATCCGACATCGGGAAACCTCCGTTTAGGGCTTCGAAGTCGACGTCGTCGCTCAGTAGGCCTACCGTCTCTACGCTGTAGTCCTGCACCTCAAACTGAAGCTATCGGTAGGCCTACAAAATTATGCAGACTTCGTGTATGGTTTATGGTATCGCGCATTGGCCGGTTCGCTCGAGTGGCTTTGAATTTCAGTGCGAGAGGAACTACTTTACTTACGCGCAACTTAAGTTCAATGGCAAAGTCAATACGTAATATTACGTCACACCACAGAGATTTTGACACGTCCTGCTTTAAACAGGTGACGCACTTCACACATAGATGACGCACACACAGCATTGCAAACACATTAAATAGAAAAATCAAAGAACATTTCAGAATAAATTTCCAGTTTGTACTTTAAATATGATGAAAATGAGAATTGTTTAAACTTAAAAAAAAGTTAAGTGAAATACTTAGTGAAAAAATCATAACAAATAAAGGGTTTGACTGAAATATCATAATTTTGGTATCGGAAAAAACAGAAAATCGCACGCTTGCTCATCTCACAAATATCTATAGCATTGAGTGAATAGAGACCAGCGATAGCCAATCAGAAGGGCCCATGTCGGCCAGGCTAGGCGCCAACTTATGAAAATGAGGCTGAGATCGGATGACAATCTGCGCATGCGCTAAATGTAAGCTAAAGTTCTCTGTGGTGTGTGTGTTTGTGAATTGGCGAACAGACCCGCACACAGAAGACAACGGAGCTGGAGCTTGCGATTGCGCTTAAGTAGCGCATGCAGCTAACCAACACAAGTACGCTTGCATATCATGCGATGCAGCTGTTTAACAAACCAAAATAACTCTGCGTGTACGTCTTTTTTGTCTATTTTGACAAAAATTGGATGAATATTGCCTCAATTTTTTTGGGCTGTATCTTTTGATAGAAACATCAGTGAGTGTTGAAATTTGAAAAGTGTTATTCTGTGTAAATGGTTTTTTCAATTATCCAACCACAATGGTGAAAAACGATCCAAAAGGGAAAATTGAAAAATCGTTAAGACACCCTAGTACCATATCGTAATTGCGTATCTGTAATCACTCACAGTCATAATTAAAGTCATCATAGCAGCAATACGAAGGGAGGAGTATTTCGGCCACTTCAGAGATAATCATGTTTTAGGAATCGTTGTTCAAGAGTTATTTTCATTTCTTATGAAATCATGATATGGAAGTACAAATATAATAAAATAAAAACCTGAAAATACGGTGAACATGGTGATGGTGAAAGAAAATTAAAATAAAAGTAAAAGAATTGCTGAGCCTGAGTCTTTGACTTCTCAGGCAATATTAATTTTCATTTTCTAAATCTAGATCTAGTAGTTGTTGGTAGTTTTCAGCAAACATGGCATAGTGGCGGTGCCTTTCAGCCACATACACAAAGTCAATGGAAGTTTGCATGCATGTCGTGAGTGTGTCTGTCAGTGTTGGACTCCAGTCCTACCAATCCTATAGTAGAGACTTTTTAGTGGTGGGCGCAACTTCACTTACAGCATTTAAATTCCAAATGCTGACCTCTGCAACATCGCGATCGCGAGCTGCAGAAGTCTGTATATTTCTCAGAAAGCCTTACTTTTGAGCTGAATGCATTAGAGAAATGATATAAAAGAGAAATTATATAATGTAATACATCCGTATGTAGTAGCTCCATACTAAGTGGGATTATTCATTGCGAACATTCACTGCTCCAGTATAAATTGAATCACTGTAAGTAATATTTAATTTATTTGAATTTGCAGGATGACTTGATTTAAGTTCCTTAAAAATAACTCTGCTACACATTTTGTGTTTCCAAATCCTAGATGGCAGGGACTCGGGAGTATTCAAATGTTCATTTTCTCCTTTTCCCCTTTTCCCCAAGTATGGTATATTCTGAACTAATCCTTGGTAAAACACACATAAGTGATCATACCATGATTGCACTGTACCTGCTTTATCAACCATCTGTATAGAAAGACCACCTGTGTATTAAAAAACAAATACTTTGTTTCCCTTCGATAGTGTTTCTCATTGAAGTGACACACACACACACACACACACACCACCACCACCTGCCTATAAATATCACTTTTCTTGTCTCCATTGAGCGTTGTTTTGTTTATATACATGTACATGTTTCACTGTACAAGGTTATCCCTTATGATATGAGTGGGCCCCAGCCGTCCCAGTGTCCTTATGTTCCATGGCCCTATTCCTAAGGTGTCATGATGCTGCATGCAAAAACATATCAGTACCATTGATTTTACATATTTTTCAATGTTACTGTGCTCATGTACAAAGTACAAAGCTACGCGCCAGACATTTCAATTGCACCAGATTTTATGTTTTTTCAATTTGTTCATGTCTCAAATATAAAGCATTATCTTTTCAGTAACCATTTTGACCACTTCCATCAAATAATCTTGAAAAGAAATGTAGGTGTCCTGAAAAGCAATCAATTTTATGCTGTTTTCACTGGTCTGCAGCATTAGTTGATATTTGATCACAGTAAAGTTAACTAGACTATAATTATAGGAATAATTTTTTTTTTTTATCAAGGACCACTTAATATCTGAATCGAATAGGAGATTGAAGAAAAAAAAACTTACAAAATGTAATATCTACCGAATTCTCTAGTGCACCCCCAAAAGAGAAAGTTTGGAATGCATTCCACATCTGCCTGCCCCTTCTTACTATGCTCCTTGTATATTGATTATAAATGTCTATTGATATGCCCTGGTTTGTTTGGATTTCACAGATTATTCTTATGACAACATTGTGTGATTTGTTTTGTATTTAACAGAGTAATTCCTCCCAAGCGATGAGTCCATTGGATGCCAACCCTATGTCTCCCCCAGCTCACCCTGCTAAAGCAGCCAACATAGTCAGCTTCATTCCAGAGATACAGAGCATGATGTAAGTTTATACCACAAACAAATTTAATCCGTTCTTTTTAACTGCACATAGATTAGATTTTCCACAGAACTGTACATCTGCACAAGTTGAAAAGTACAATAATGCATTGGTCTTGTACTGTACTTCAACATGAGAAGAAGAAACTTGTTGATGAAAAGGTAGCACATGTGTGATGCTACATGAACATGAGGCTTCCACCAATTTCACTATTTCTGAAGCACTTGATTTGCACAAATATTAGCAGTTATACACTGTACATTGCAGACTGATGTATTATTAGTTTTAAACGGTGTGGTAGAGGTAGAGCAGTGGTATTGTAACTAGGAGGTCCCTGGTTCAAAACCAAGTTCATGTGCTAGTGCCCTTCAGTAAGTCATTTATCCTCATTACCAAGTCCTTTGAAGAGGACATAATACTTTCTCGGCAGTCGGGTGTAACAAACAAACAAATCAAAACATTAGATAATAAAGTAGGTGTGTCAATGAACAGTTCCTCTGTATTTGAAAGTGTACCCGCACTTCCTTGTATACATCATCGGATTTTAAACCGTTCCTTCTGTGCATCCATTATGCTGACAAGTGTATGTGTTAATTACCTGTAGATGCATTTACAAGTACGGTATGTCTGCTTCAGACCAGCTCACTTGGTTCCATTGTCGACCTCGAACGACTGAGGCTTTTGCCATGCTTTAATAATACTGGCATGAGCTCTTATAGTTATAAGATACCGGTACAATTGTGAAAACAAGGTGTTTGGCTATAAAACAAAATGAATACCCTAGTAGACAAAATCCAGTACAAGTGTCGTTGTCGCATGGTCAAAGCACTTGACTTGAAATGCAAAGGTAGTGGGTTTAGTTCCGAACATGGCACTACGGTAATGTCCTTTGGCAAGGCATTTATTTTACCACTCTATACCCAGGAGAGAAATATGGACCAGGTAAGGATGATGAAAGCCTTTGAGTTAGTAACTGCCATGTGCCTTCACTGTGACCGTATGGTACGAATACTTCTCAGGGAGTGGAGATGGTGTACATTGTGCATGAATAAATCTGATGTCTGGGGGGATAAATTTCTGCAAAGTGCTAAAGAGAGGGTATTTCGTATTTAGTGCTATATAATTCCAGATTATCATTAAATGTAATATCTATCTTAAGTCAACCATAAAGAAAATATTGAAAATAGCATCATTTCATCTGCTGAGAACAAGAAAGGCAATGCTGAGTCATCGCTCTTCTCGCTCTCAGTAGACTTTTGTCATAGATTACATTTCATGAAAATGTTGTCAAGGTCACATGATCCAAAAGGTCAATTTCAAGGTCAAATCTTAGGTCATAAGGTCAAAGTGCCCCCAACATGTACCAATCTTAAAAATAATGGCAGTTTTGGAATCCTTATTGAATCCCCTTTCCAACAATACTAATTTTGTGAAGATTGACCCATTAGTTTCTGAGATACAAGGGTTAAAAGGTACATATATAGACAGCCACCCCCATTTTTTGCCAAAAATCTCAAAATTTGGTGGGCCCTATCTCCCAAACCCCTCACCCGATTGACCTAAAATTTGAGATTTGGTACTGTGAGATCACACTCACCAAGTACACTAAGTTTCATCAAAACAAAAATGGTCGGGTTAAAACCATTGGGTGATTTGACATGGAATGACCCTAATGCCATTTGTAAAAGTGGATTCACTCTTAGCCCAGTACCAAGGAATGAAATATCATTGCCTTTAAATCTACCCTGTTACATTTGTCATAGTCAGATTAGCCTAGAATAGGATAACAAACAAGTTTGTGCAAAACTGACATGACATTTTGAAAGTCACAGGGTAGCCTATATCTAGCTTGGTGTGTCTCATTACCCCATCTGTCTCAAAGTAAAGGTAAATGACTGATGATCAACTTTGCCAGACGGCCCTTTTCTTAGTTTGTCCAGAAGTAGCCAAAAAGCAATCTCTTTAGTATTCATGAGTGGACTTGTGGTATGTGTGGCAAGGAGGGTGTTGTCATAGTTGTGGTCATCTAGAGGGGGGTATTATGTGTCTGGTATAAGAGTGTGGTGGTATGGTGTTGCAGTGTGGTTTACCAGTACTGTCTGTAATATCTTTTATATTGGTTGTCACTGCCTGTAGCTGAATTCATCTTTTCAAGTTCAAGGGTATTTGAGGCTTTTCTTATTTTTCTATGCTTGTCTGTATCTAATTTTTCAATATCTTGCCAGATTTTTATAGCTAATCTTATTTCCTAAGATATCAAATTCAGTCACCAACTGATTTTCTTATTTGTATCCTTCTAAAAAAATGCTCCCTCTCCCGTCTCTCTCTGTTCCTCCCCTCTGTTATAAGTTTCTATCTAGTTGATCAGTCTATGTTTATGCTAGTATGTATGTCTGGTTTCTCTATGAACAATATATTACTCTCTGTCAGTCTCTGATTCCCCAATTAGCAGAGTTATCTGTCTTTTAAATACAGATGATTCGTCTGTAAAGATAGCTTGAACAAGCTTTCTTTTGTAAGCATCCAAAGTTCAAATGCATTCATTTCATCTTGTCCTATATTTCATTTTTTCCTGCTGCCTTTGACACCCATGGGTTCTTTCTGTCTGGTTCTCTCTACTTGACTGTTTACTATAATATTTCATTCTCTGCTCTTTTTTTCCACTCCTTCCGGGGTTTTACCTCACCCCGTGGCATATCCATACATTTGGTAAGAAAGAGGGTGGAATGCTTCATGCATCTGGGGGAGGGAGGCATGGTGTATTACAGCAGCCCAATATATATAGAGTAGTGAAATGCTAATGTCATTTGCTCATCGTCCAGGTTACTGGTGCCAAACAACAGAGCCTGCGCATGAGGTTCACCATGAAATTATTCAAGCAACAGGCTGTAGCAGGGCAAATTTAGTGTTTGTTGCTGGTATGATCACCATGCCATTGTTTAGCACAAAATTGTTTGGAACCAGCAACCTTGACAACTTAGCCAGTATGATGTCACACTTTTTTTTCTTCAATCTGTGTTTGTTAAGTTTAAGGAGGTGGGGGGAGGAGGAGGGAGGGGTGTACCCTGGCTCCACCCTATGCTAGAGCCACCATGTGCCCCTCATGTACCCCAACCCTCCTCCATCCCACCACCTTTACCCTTGGTGATCCCTAAGCTTCTTGTGGTCAGACAACCATTTACTACCTTAGCGTCTCACAAATATGCAATTCATTTTCAATAACATAGGTGCTCTGTTTGTGCGAAAGCAAAGAGAGGGAGATACAGAAGAATTAGAGAACAATTCTAAGAAAACCTTGCAGGAGTTCGTGGCATAGTCAGACCCTTGAGTCACTGTGTGTGTCGCTTGCTGACAAATGGGAGGAAATATTTGTGTGTTGAGAAGTTTTCACCTTTGTGAGAAGTGAACTTTCTATGACTGGGTACTATTTTGTTTTTTCATCAAGTTTGTTTGTTTCTGTAGTATTGTTATTAAATTTCTTGTAACCTCTCTCAACAAATACAAGCTTGTTTAAAGTGAAAACAAAACTGTTACTTTGTCATAATCAGGTGGGCTGTATCTAATACAGACCACCTTATATTTTTGTTAAAATCGTCTTTATTTATTATTTATTTATTATTTATTTTTCTTAATTCTACCCACTTTTTTGTTACCAAGATATCTTGAAAATGGCTCAATCAAATGCCTTGAAATTTGGCACACATATGTATAGGCATATGGACAAGACACGGTAAGGTTTTCAACCTTGACCTTGACTGATGACGTCATCTAGGCGCCATTTTGTGAAATTTTCTGAAAATCATCTCATGATCATATCTTCACAACCAAAAGATATTTTTCATTCATATTTATTATGATTAAGGTCAATATCAGTCCGGTTAATTTCAGGTCAAAAAACGCTCGCGTGCGCGTACGTCCGCGCGTCAGTACGCGCGAAAAAAATTTAAATGCTCAAAATCGTCTAAAATTTATTTTGCATACGTTTCAGGTCATATTAAGCATTTTATAAAAAATCGCGCGTACGAGCATGCGCGCGCGTTTTCGCGCGTAACACCATTACAAAACATAGAATCGCCATTTTTTTTTCTTTCATGATATTTCTCATATTTTTTCAAGGAATTTGATACCATGTTTATCTCTTTATGACCATTATTAACAAGATGAGCGTAAATTCAAGATAAGTGTCAGTGCGCGCGAGCTCTTGTAATACATAACATACATGGGCAAAAAAATGCCTATACACAATCCATTATAGCTCTTTGGGATGCACCTGGACCCCAATTCTGTTTTAATATTTGAAAAGAGTATGAGTCAGAAATATGATTTCATGTCTCATTTGGCCATTAAGTGTATCGTGACATCATCTTAATGGCCTTGGAACTCAAAATACGAATTTGCATATTATGACGTCAGCATATTTATGGAAAATTGATTGTATCTCTGTATATATTGATTGATTTTCTTCAAAATTTCAATATGTTGTAGCTAAGATAATTCTCTACAAGTTCAATATTAACTTTTTTTCATTTTGATGACGTCATCAGAGTGAAAATTTTGATTAAAGGCCTCATGTCAGAAATTTCATAATTTGCGTGTTATGACTATAGAAGGTGAATTTCGTTCACGTAATGAATTTACATGATAGTGTTTTTTAAGAATTTTCAAGCAGTATCTCGCTTCATTTTGCTCTATTTTGTTTTCAAATTTAAGTTGACCAGCCCACCTATACTTGTTCCAAACAAGTATTATGTCTAGTTTCTACTTGTTCTTAACCATTTTGAGGGTTATTATGGGGAGAGTTTTTCCTGGGTACACATGTACACACTGTACAGAGGACAGACTTGCAAAGGTCTTGTGATTATTCTGTCTCCTTTCCAACATATTCACCAGATAACTCTAATCTAGCCTGCCTGTGGTGTGTTTGCGTGTAACAAACATGTTTGGTTGCCATGGAAACTGTTCCATTGGTGTACTAGTGGAGCTTCACAGTTCCTGAATATATAGTTCATGTTTATGCTGCTCTACTTGCAATGAGATTTTAGTCGATATAGAGATTCTGGAAGAATCTTATAAATTTAACAACAAAAATTCTAGGTGAATGATAGAAAAATGTTAATAATGGTATATTAACTTTTGGCTGTATTCAAATATTGAGGACAAGTTATAATCAAAATAAATGGATGGATTTTGTCTCAATTAAAAAAAAAATCAAATCATCAAATTAGTTAGAATTGAATGGGGTACTATGCACAAAAAACGTTAATGAATTAAAATACTGTCACATTAAATCTTGTTACCAATAATCATGTCAGTTTTCATTTGTACCCATGATTAAAATAATGAGCTATCCATCCAAGGTGTAAATATCCATTACCGGTATATTTTTAAACTTTCCTCAATTTCTATTTTCCAACCTTATAATTCTTAGTATGATTTGAGTAGAAGTATCTAACAGAATATCAAGTTAATCCAGGATGCAACTACATACTTGAGGAAAACCTGATTCATCCTCTATACACTACCAAGTAGTCAAGTACCGGTACCAGTAAAATTCAACAACTCTATTTGAGAACATGAGAACAAAGGCAGTGATGTACATGTATGTATAGTGTATTATTCAAACACATTGGTGTTCCATTAAATTCATTTCCATGAATTCTACAGGTTTTGAAGTTGAGTGTAGGTGTACAGTTTCATTAAAAAAAAATGAATACGAACAGAAGTGGCTTACCTCACGTTCAGACTACCAAAATTCATTGCATGGCTTTACGTAGGAATTTTAGGATAAGTGTATAGCTACACGATAAGTCATTACATTTTTCTAGTTTGAACATCTTATATTGATAACGAAACGTATAATAAAACGCATGTTTGAGCCTCGTTTTGAATGAAAACTCAATATCAAAAGAATCAGGGTTCCATTCTAGTCTGAGCATTGTGACGTACAAAAATTGTATATTTCTGGGCGGGGCTTATAGTAAAGATGCACTGATGATTGACCAGCTGTCATGGCAACTGATCTTTTCAAAACTATTTTCTTTGTACGATGTTTCTTTGTTATCCAGTGTCCATGCCCATTTTGCTATCTGATGATTATGTTTCTTTATTACAGTTTTATATAGATTTCCTTATTATAAGATGTGTAGGATGGATAGCAATAATTGTTGCCTAGTGAGGTGATGAGACTGATGTCAGGTCATGAAAGTTTCTAGTTTTATACAAAAAATAGTACCAGTTGTCAAACTGAGCTGCCTCACATACTTGCTCCAGGTCAGACCATGGGCTGACCCGTGTTAGAAATCAGTATGAATGAGGTTTAAGATGTTCAGGGAGAAACCGAATGGCAATCATTGAGCCTAGAAATTAGGTAAATGAGGTGATGAGACTGATCTAAGATTTAAGTCAGGTCATGAACGTTTCTAGTTTTAAAAAAATAACAGTACTGGTTTTCAAACTGAGCTGCCTCTCATACTTGTTCCAGGTCAGACCATAGGCTGACCCGTGTTAGAAATCAGTATGAATGAGGTTTAAGATGTTAAGGTGGGATGACAATCGTTGATGCTCAGAGAATTGGTAGATGGGGTGATGAGACTGCTATTAAATTTAAGTCGGGTCATGAACGCTCCTAGTTTTATACAAATTATAGTACCAGTTTTCGAACTGAGCTGCCTCTCATACTTTCTCCAGGTCAGACCTTGGGCTGACCCGTGTTAAATACCAGTATGAATGAGGTTTGTGATGTTTAGGTTGGTTGACAATCATTGATGCCTAGAGAATAGGTAGATGGGGTGATGAGACTGACACCAGATGTAAGTCATGTCTCGGAGGAAAGCGATCAGAGAAACCCTTCGTCTTGTCTAGACTGATTTGTACTAATGATTACATGCCACTGTAAAAATTGAACTTGGGTCTGCAGTCAATTATGTCAGTACTACACAGTGTGTCAATTTTTTTTATTTCTCCATAGTCCGACAATCAAAGGTACAGCGAGTCGTAGTTTACCATTCTGATTTGTGACATATAGAAAGAAATCAATGAACCACACTAAGAATCTCACTTTTTTGTGTCAAAACAAAGTACAGTAAGATTTTGATCACAATGTAAATTGCATTATATTTATATTTTCCATTTGGTTACCAAGATTATTTGCTGTACATTATATTACATTGAAGGTCAGTAGAGCACTCTCTGTTACAATCAAGGTCAGCAGAAGTGATTAAAAAAAAAATCATACGTACATATCCTCAATATCTTTAATGTGAACAAGTGAAAAGGCAAGAGTGTAGAGGTGAAATAAAAGAACAATATTCTCGTGTGTGAAGGGTCCTATTGTATTGTTTTTCTATACTTAGGAATTTTGAGATTTCATAAAACTTCATCATTCCTTGTGTTTGGGTATTGCTTTCATTAAGGTATTGACTGGTTTGATGTAGAGCACAGATATGGTGAAACTGAGCAATATTTCCAGTTTGTTGTATACATACAAGAATATGGCACAGTTCTATTATAGAATTGTATACTTTTTATGATGTACCTTGTACAAGTTTCTATGTGCAGATGCAAATGTTCATGTAATAGTAAGGGATGATGTCACTGTTGACGTCATTGGTTTACAGAGTTACCAGAGGTAGTATTCTTAAAAATTCCCCCAACTTTTCTCTCCTATTGTCATATTTAAATTGTCAAAACGAGTTCAAATTGTGTGGAATAAAAACAGTTTTGTGGTGTTTGGTCGAATGTCATTGTTAGGTGTAAGCAACCACCTTACACACAGTCATTAACCAATGTCACATCCCAAGTTAGATTTGTTATGACAATTCAAAATCTCACTGAAATAAAAAGAATATTATAAGTTTTCAGAATACTATCCAGGTCTTTTTCAAGTCAAGCCCAGCTCCTGAGACCTGGGTATTCTGGCCTACTTATGAATTCAGTTCTGATGAGTTTAACACTGTGAACTATAAAATGAGGTGAATATGAAAGACAAAGATAAATATATGGAGGTATAAAATTAGGTTTCATTTAACACTGAAAATGGTCTGCTTCATTAGACGGGAAATTGATTTGTGTACATTTTTGTTCCCATTCACCCTGTTTTATAGACAAAAAGGCTAAAATGTTATAATCCTGTTTTTTTTTTTTTGGGGGGGGGGGGGGGGGAGGGGGGGAAATGAGAATGATTCCGAGTGTACATTAATTCCATGCATGCACATACAAAGTAAGATGTCTTGACTGGTCAACCGCGTATTTAGTTTTTCTTGAGACACCCTGTCTTTCCCCTTGAGCTGGCCATCCATTCATGAGGGATGAGTGGATAGCTTAGCATATCTCCTTGAAGTACCATGTGACACGCCGCCTCCTTTCATTAATCATACATCACAGGCATAGTGAAGCTACTCAAGAAATGGGGTGAATGACCTAATGGGCATTGACATTCAGTTTCTTGGTACTAGTCTATCCTTCCAGACTCTTGTGTGTATGATTAATGTGAACAAATGTTTGTAATTGTATTTTACATCATTATTGATACTTTATATGTGACCTAATATATTACTTAAAATTGTCTTCATTAGTGTTTTTTACTAGTGACCTCTCTCAGTATGCGTTCTTACTCGATAGTAGAGGAAAAACAAAAGTTGGCTTGAATGAGGCTAACTTGGTGTTACAGTCTCGATTTGGCAGTAGGGCGCTTTAGTAACGAGACGGTACGCACAGGAGACGGAGTGTTTAACCAACTGTGACGGGTCTCACACTCTTGTTACCGTCGTGATATTTAAGCGCTTTCGCTGTCTGCTAAAGGCGACGGGGACGCAAAGCCGCGCTGAACTGCACACCTGCTGCCTTTTGGTGCTAGTGCTCTTGGGCCTCGAGGCTTGGCCGGAGCGCCGGGGCAATAGACCCGGCGGTGGGCTGTAGTGCACAGCGTGCAGGCACGTCATGCATAACGATGAAAAAGGGCCCCCAAAGTAGGCCTAAACGGCCAAACCATCAATTTATTGTAGATTGAGGTATAGATACAGAACAGACATTGGAAACACTAGTAGATTCCCTGTTTTTATCTTCAGTAGGGCCCTGCATTGTTAGATCTAGATACACATTATTTGTCAGCTCTCTCTCTTACGTCGTGTTTAGGGAACGAACGCTATGTTGGCCGAGTACCGTTCCGAAAATCAACGGGATGGAGAGAATTCAGAATCGCGCACGCGCAGTTTGTTTTTTTCGCTCGCGTTACCGTCTCCTGTGCGTACCGTCTCGTTACTAAAGCGCCCTAGTGACTGACAATGCAGTGAGAAACAGTTGATGCATTCCCAGCTTCAATCGCATGTGCATCTTTTCATTACCAATTAAATGTGTGGCAAATGTAGATGATGGTAATGTGTTTGTGGTTTATGGTATTTTTCATGATTCCATCTAGTGTTTGTTTTACTCATTTCACTGTCAGCTGATGTCTTTAAGCTATTTCCCCTCAGGAAATTAAAATCTTTTAAACATTTCTATTCTACTGACTAAACAAATATGTGAAGAACAATTGCTTTGTGGTCATTACAGGGTAATGCCAGAATGAGGCAGTAATCAGTGATCATAATTGAGTGATTTGTTGTTTTTGGGTCAAATAAATGGAAAAGTTTGAATGAAAGTATAGTCCTACTTATATGTTGCTGTATGGGACCAGGGGGCTTAGAGAGAAGCTCCTTGATGAGATGTCCCGTATGACTATACAACAAACTTCCATTTGTTTTTTACCTCAAAAATATGAGTTGCTCCCAGTGAACAGTGATTATTATAGCATTCTGATGGTACTTTATAATTGCCAGAAAACAATTTTCAATCAAATATTTGTACGAAGTAGGCTTGGATTAATGTCAAACAATTGATTTTTTAGTTTTGTAAATTGAAGATGAAGCAACATATGCTCTGTTGATGATTGCTCCTGCTTTATTTTGTCAGTAGTGTAGGGTTACGGTGGTTAGGTGTAGTATTGTTCCAAGTGTTAAAGTTAGGAAATTGCTATCCAACATGACCACAGAGAAGAAAGTCGTTCAAGTATTTATGTTACAAACAAATTGAATGCTTTAAACATCTTTACACAGATGACAACCATATCTAAAGCTGTGTTTACATTTCAATTGTTATACATGTACATGTTTAGTGAATAGTGGTGACTAGGCCAGCAAACAATTCTATTTAATCAACATTTGCCATTTTGATAACATTTGCTTTGCCACAAACTCAACAAACAATTGATGACAACTTGTTTTGAGGTCATTATAGAGTAAAACCAGAAAGAAACCATATTCAATGATCATAATTGAGTGATTTGTCATTTTTGGGTCAAATAAATGGAAAAGTAGACATTCAACAAGTAGTCATGCGTGTATTTGCTGTATGAGACATGAAAGATGTCCCATATGACTTGTATGCCGAAATTCCATTTATTTCTCCTCAAAAATATGAGTCGTTCCCAGTGACCAGTGATTAGTATGGCACTCTGATAGTTCTTTAGAATTACCACAAAGTAATACTGAATCAATTGTTTGTATGAAATGGCTTGTATTTTTGTCTAAATGTCCTTTTTAAATCATCCTAATGATTACTGAATTTAAAGTTTGAAGAGGCCTTCAAGTTCGGTACTTTTCCCTTGAGCCACAAGAGGACTGTTGCATCATTACCTACACTTGGACCTTCCAGACATCCTCCATTCACTGTATTTGAGACTGGATGACATCCTACATGGTGATGCAGCTTGTGTGAGACCAACCACATCTCCAGTATGCATCTACCGGTCACCTACTCTGCAGAATCCAAGGTCAAGAACCAAACTCCATCTGACTTCTTGGTACCCAGGGCAAGCTGGCTACAGAACACTGTTCAGACTAGATTTATCTGCATGCATTCATTTTTTCTATTTCGAGGTGACCGTAGGCAATGAGGGTATGTAGGCCTAATGCCTGGCTGGGAGATGGTGACCTGTGAATGATGAACCTACGGGGCCTTGTCCCTTAAATTGTGGGTGAACGGTACGCCCAGTCAGGTGCTTTTTTGGGAGAGGGGGGGGGGGGGGGGGGGGGGGGGGAATAGGGTGGTTGAGGAGGGTATATTTTTGTTGGAAATCATCATGGTGTTAAATGTAGTTAATGTAATACCTTGCTTATAGATGGTGGCGGGGGTGACAGGCCTTGTCCATTAATAGGTTTACAAGGATTATAGGACCACCACATATCCGATTGGATTGAATTGTATGGAATTGAATAGCTACAGTTGTTTTAAAGTTTTAGACATACATGTATATATGATGGATGTTTTTAGCAAATGTTAAATTGGTTGTTTAAATCTCTGTTTACATTATGTTGTTTAAAATGTACCATTAAAAAAAAAGAGAACAAACAAGAACAGAAAAAGGGCAACAAAAAGAAAAAAAGAATTTAAAAAAAGAAAAGAAAAAAATATAGAGAAAAAGACAAAAGAAAAGAAAAACAAAGAAAAATGAGAAAACAAATCAGAAGAAAAAAAAACAGAAAGAAAGAAATCAGAAAAGAAGGAAAAAAGAAAAAAGAAAAAAGAAAAAAAGAATGAAAGGAGAAAAAAGAATGAAAGAAGAAGAAAAAAAAAGAAAAAAAGAAGAAGACCCAAATATATAACAATGCTTCACTGTTTTCTATGAAAATATTTTTCGGGCCTTTGATGCACTCACCTGTTTGGTGCTGTGTTGCCCTTCATATTTAGACAGTATACTGTGTCGAGTGTGAGTGAAACTTTAGGGTGCAAGTTCAATCTAGACTTTGCAAAATGTATTATATACTGTATATTTTATGTACATACCAATATTTCATTTCATTTTTATGAATCACTGTTTGCCTCTTTTTGAGACACTTGTTGACTGTAAATACATCAAGAGGAGAATAGTGAGTATGATGAATACCTATAGATGTGTTTTCATTCAAATGATACCGTGTAAGTTATTACACTGAGCAAACAGCTCCATTAGTAATGCCTTGTGGGGGGTAAGATCAATGTCACAATATTTGGCACCATATCTAAGATGAAAAGATACAAGAATGCTGTTCCATGACAAGTATGAGCCTAAAAGGGAAATGATCTAAATTCAATTGTTGTTCAGTAGAAAGAATGTCCATTCTTTCCAAATTATGACTACTCTCCCTGCATCTTTCTCTCTTTACATTCAATACAACAATGTAATGACAGTTTCTTAGAAGTAATATTAGTGGCATTGGAATGCTACTAATGCAATTGTTGATTTTCATGTCAAAGCCCCCTATTTCCTTTTACTCCAAATATCCTTTGGGAGTCGGCCACCGATCAACATGATCGCTTGATGAAGATTACTGAGTGAATTGGTGTAGACAAGTCCTTCCTCCCAGTAAACTACCTCACAATCAGATCTGAAGATAATCGCGCCAATTCCCGGAACGTTCGGCTGTGGTCGGCAAGAATCAATAGTTGAATTGGGATAGGATTTACACTGGGTGGTATAAGAGGCTCCTAAATAGCACCTTATTGACACAATGTGTACAATACTGGGGGTATTGTGGAGGTTAATGGTTCTGAACTTAAGGTCAAGAACCTGTATGAAATGAGTTTAAAGTTACCTCATCCATAAAATCTGGAGAGGCTCTTTATTAGGCGTGTCTGCACTATCTCGAGATTGCCAAATATCCAGCTATTTGAACTATCCCGATCGCAAATTATCCAGCTATTTGCGTCTTCATTAGACCGAAGTAGCAAATTAGCTGGATAGTTGGTCGGGATAATATCCCAAGATATCTCGGTCTAGTTTGCAAAATATCCCACTATTTCCGAACTAGCGGGATAGTTTGCGACCGTCTTCATTAGACCGAAGTACGGAGTCAAATATCCCGATCCCACCATGCACAACGATTTCCGGTTCGCACATGCGATCTATACCGCTCAGCGCTGACCTCGCAACCACTGACCTCCAGTAAACACGGAAAACCGCAAACTAGACCGAGATATTTTGGGATATTATCCCGACCAACTATCCAGCTAATTTGCTACTTCGGTCTAATGAAGACGCAAATAAGCTGGATAGTTTGCGATCGGGATAATTCAAATAGCTGGATATTTGGCAATCTCGAGATAGTGCAGACACGCCTATAGAGACTCAGGTCTTAATGAGGATGAGCACCATCAGTCAGGACCAGTAGTGCTTTTCCACTATCATTAAAAGTGGTTTATCACCATTGCAAAGTTAATTAGGGTGCACATGCATGCTGTAAACAAATGGAAGAATGTTTCACAATCAAATACAAAGTATTTGTTATGTTTAGATCATTTCAAATAACATTTTTGTCACTAGTTGTGTTCATCCTCTGTTTTGTAAAACATTGAGAAAATCTAGTGATATGATATTCCCTAAAGACCGTTTGTTTGATGATGTCATCTGCTGAGGGCCAGAAGAGCATTAACTCATGATTTTACAAGTTAGCACCCTTCTGGATCTCAGCAAAGTCATTTCTCTATTGCTGCAACACATGGTATTTGTAGCACGTGGTGTGTATGTGTCCTCCTGTTGGGGTTGCTTGAACAATAATGACCAAATGCTTTCAACATGATCGCAAAGACTTTCAAAATCATCCAAAGGCAATTTCAGTAACCTTGTCTATTACCCAATGGAATTCTTGAACATTTTAATACATGGGATATGACGTATTTCCAAACATGATGTTGTGTGGGATGTACAATAGGATATTAAAACTACCCCTTGAGTTGATTTTTCGAAAACCCTTTGATCATGTTTCACTTAGGGGATAGTGAAAAGTTAGTCCAGACTCTTCATGACTTGACTTTCACAAACTGTAGAGTGTATAGATGGGACTAAGCTAGGCTCACTGTTCTGAAGTCAAGTCAGATGAAGTTTGACCCACTTTTTCAAATATATTCTAGTTGTAGATACAGTTGTATGCTTTTTTGTGACATGTTAGGATTAGTGGGATGTGCTCTACTTCAATTCAGATCCTTGAATGATTCAGAACTATTCATGCATTGGAAAGAAAAGGAAGGAAGAAGAATAGGATATAAAAGAATGCCATGGTCAAGGACACTTGCTAAGGAATGTCATTACTTTTTACAGTCCAGTGAATCACTGATCTTTTTTAATTTTTTTAATTTTTTTTATTTGTATTTGTGAATCACTGATCTTGACATTCTTGGTGATTGGTATGTCATGAATGGAATAATATGATTAGCTCATTAACACACAGGTACAAAACCACTGAGACATGTAAAATATCATTTTCTGAATGCATACATTTGTTGTCCTTGGCTATAACACAGATAGCTGCACAGACCTTGCCCTTGGCTGTTCACAGAAGAGTGCATTATTACGGTACTGATAATTGAGAGTGATAAGAATTACACTAATTACCGGTAGTGAGATATTTTGTTCATGCTCAAAGAAAAAAGACAAAAAAAAGTGAGATTCTTATTGTGGTTATAAAAATATATGTTTATTTTTCACTTAATGCTATGCATATATGTGACACTAATGTCTATACTTGCATGTCAGTCCCCTGGAATTGATTTTTTGTCGTTCTGAATACTTCTGATAAAATGTGAGGCCATATGACATGACATGACATGTGAAAGAAATATTGGCCTATTTATATGTATTGTCTCACTGAAGAAGTATTGCTCTTGAGTGACACTAGAGTTGAGAGAAACCTCTTACTACATACATGTAGATATCAATATTTTCATGAGTACAGGTCCAATATGTTGCTACACTTTACAAAGAGTGCCCCCCACCATTCATGGGGGCTATGAGCACTTAAGTTTTTTGAGCTATGACAGTAGCCCCTGTAGCTCTGCAGTTCCTAAAGTTTTTAGTTGAACATTCAAACAGAGCTCACAGAAAAATATATATTCATAAGGTTGCTAACAAGACATGCTTGAAGTAACCTTGGAAGAAACACCCAGTGACTGTTCTGTTAACAAGCCTTGTCAATAGGATTAACAAGGGGATTAAAACTGTCCTCTAAAGACTACTGGATAGGATTAACCAAAGTGATTAGCAACATAACTGTAACCTGTCAGCCAGAGTTCATTCCTTCTGGGTATACAATGGGTCATTTGTCCAATATCAGCGGCTCTATTGAGACACATGTTGAGTGCTAAGTTGAGTCATCAAGCTATTTTAGCGCTACCTGATGTCTCAAATGAAAGGAATTTCTTTGTGTTTCAACCAGGTGACAGGATAGTAGACCCACGTGTAACCTCTGATGTTGTACTTTATTGATTTTCACAATGCATTTAGATTATATTGTTATGTTTTTCTATCAGAATAATTCTGTTTGTATGTTTGTCCATAGGTGCTTCCCATTATGGGTTCCTGTTATTGTATTTGACTTTCTCGCATCCTTCTCCTACATCTTCCCATGTCATTGTTTCTTCTTGCTCTGTTATAGCATATTGTCTGTGGATTTTAAAAAACTGCTTAGAACCAGAAGGGTGTTGACTCATACACACTTTAACACCCTTATAGCCTCTCAACAGATGTTATCATCCATCTGTCTTTGTCTACTTTCATCATCAATTACTTGCCTGTTCATCCATCTTTGATTTCTCAGTATAGCTACAAAACTTTATAAAGAAGAAGATGAAATATTTTTGATAGATCTAGTATTTCAAACACAATCTTCTTTGAGGAGAAGATAATTTGTTATGGGTGTCAATTAAATCATCTTTGTGGAGCCAGAAGGGCCTTAACTCATATCCTATCTGGCCATGAACGGACAAATTACAGAGAATTCTCATATTTCTCAATATATTTTTGCCCTCTCCATGCATTTTTCAAATGTTTGGAAGTTTGTTGGCCCAACAGTCCCCAGTTCAACAAACTTTTGAAAGAACTGCAAAAGAATATGACTTCTGTGCATTGCGTGCAGAACTGACCAATCAGATGCCCCTGTGGTATGAATGGGAAGACTATTAGTCTTGCACTTTCAGGTTTTGAGTCATCTGTAAAGCCAAACAACTTCTTGATATGAAAGAAAAAGAAAGACACAAACTGTGAATGACAGCCAGTTTTATGCAGCCCCCAAAAGAAGGCTATTTCAGGATCCCCCATAGAAATAGTTTTATCATTCATTTATGTTTTGACATGAAGCTTTTACCAATGTGGACCATGTGCAATATGACCAAGAGTTTCCTGCATGTGTAAGGTTCTGGTCTTAAAGTATGCATGCATGTATATATGCATGAATAAAAAAATAATTGTTCATATTTCCATTCCAACTTAATAATGATTATCTCTTGATTATAAAGAGCCACTGGTTTTAGTTTTACATGTAGTTAAATTTTATATCCTCTTTGTTTTCCTTTTATTTCACTGTTTCCTTCTTCCACCTTTTCCCTCTTCCTCTTGAATTGTAACTTCGAGACACAAGGATTTTAATAATTTGTCTTGAAATTGAAAGTCATTTAAAGACAAAAAAATGTCAGTTTCTTGAGACTAGAGATACATTGTCTGAATAATCCAATGTCAAAGTGAGCAAATAGTTATGGAAGTGAATTTCCTGTGGATGGGTGCCATATTCACAAGATTTCTAGGAATTTGTTGTCAGGAGAGACCCCCTCTGTGGTTATAGAGATATAAGTTAGGTTCACATGAAGCCCTCGTTTTTAAACTACAAAGTTATCTTATAGTTTAATTTTACTGGAAGCATGATTACTATGACGGGAGGGGGATCCTCAGTCAAAGTTATGTACCTTGTGCAATCAACTTTGAATTTGTAATTGAACATAAATGCTCTCCCAGCTTGCATTGTAGTAGTTACTAGTTTAAAAATGGTTTGGAACTTTGAATAATTGAAGTTTCCTTCCTGTGTGAACCCTCATCATTATTAATGGACCATAATCGTAATATTGCAGTCTTGCAAACTTAAATTTTAAAATTGCGATAGTCTTGTGTGAACATAGCCATTGTTCATTGGGTGATAACCTGGCACCAGAGTTCCGACAAGAGTGGGTAGATAATAAATTTTCATCACTTTTTTGTGTGCTGCCAGTGCCCGTGGTGAAATAATAGTGTGAAGTGCCTTATATGAGCTAATCATATGATGTTTATGCACAGATCGTTGATCTTTATGTAGACCGCAAAATCAAATGAAAAGCTCTGTCAAAACTATCAGCCAAGAGGATAATTTTTTTCTTAACTTTCGAAAGTTTGATGAAGAAAGTTCCTCTCTGAATACATGCAACAAAGTACTTAATAGAGAAAAAGGGAAAATACATGTATGTTTAGGAGCTATATAAGTATTCTGGAAAATATCATTTTAAAATGGTACGGGAGCCAAGTATCGGCAACTGATAAAGTTTCTTCATGGTCAGGGGGTTAATTTTTGTTGAAAGATGTACATCTTAAAGCCCATCTGCACTAGTTTGGCCAAGGGGATTAGACCTCCCCGTAAGGTCACTGACAGGTGGTCATCTCATCAGCTCTCGATTAACAAAAGATAAAAGGGGATCATGGGGGACCAACAGGCACTAATTAGGCATTGTTTGCTATATAGAGGGCGCAAGTAGCTATAAGTGCAGTGGGGCTTTAATATCCCAGCTTCACATTAAAAAAAAAATCCAGTAAAAGGAGCTTGGTGTATTTATAATGTGCTCTGTGACCCTTACCTGATGTGAAACACACATGGAAGCACGTGATAGAGAACATAGTCATGTGAAATGAAGTCATGCGATGACAGTTTATAGACAGAATGACACATTCATGTTCAGCAAACATTCATTATTTAGAGAGCAGGCTTTGTAATGTGCATGGCAGATGATGAATGGAGAGCAAAGAGATTTCCATGATACCATGCTAACATAAAGAATGATTACAACGTTTTTATGACAAGCAAAGATCCTTCAAATTGCTGAAAAATATAAATCCTCAAAATTTTGTTTACTTCTGAGAAATATCTAGGTTTAACCTGTTCAATATAAACAAAATATAGGAATGAATAAATTGGTTTGATTCAATTAATGCATCTTTTATCTAGACCATGGTTATCTGAAAGATTTAGGGCAGAAATTAAGTACTAAATTTCACAAAGTTTGTGAGAAAAAAATATGTAGATGGGAGATGGTGGAGAAGGAGAAGGGTGAGAATGATGGAGAGGTATCTATTGAAGAGAGAGAGAGATAGATTAAGGAAGAGGGAGAGAGAGAGTGAGAAAGAGAGAAACAGAGAAAGAGAGAGAGAGAGAGAGTGAGAGAGAGAGAGTGAGAGAGAGAGAGTGAAGGAGAGGAAAGTTGGAGGGAAGGAGAGGAAAGTGGGAGGGAAAGAGAGAGAGAGGGAAGGAGAGGAAAGTGGGAGGGAACGAGAGAGAGGGAAGGAGAAGGGGTGGGGTAAAGATGCAAACTTTTGTTGTTCACCATAGCTGTTTTTGGATTGGCTGTAGCAAAAGTGGGAATCTGTCATAATAATTTGTGTACATCTGTGCTCGTTTAACAATGCTTTTTTCCAAAGTTTCTTGAGGTCCTTTAGGGCTACGTACTGGAGCTGTATCGCTCATTGCTCTCATGTCTTTATTTTAGCTGAGATAGAGAGAGCGGTTCTATAACAGACAGGGATAATGAGTGGTATTCGACGGATAATCGGAACTGGTTAACCATGGGATAAGTGTTACAAGCCCTACAAATGATGCTGGTTGCCGTAAACGATATATTGACTGCCAGTTCAGCCTTCCATACTTCAATATCAATATCAATCACCAACACATGAATTGCACTTGTGGCTTTTCAGCGACTAATTTAGGATAAAAATAGAGAACCAGCACGCCAGGGTCCCTGGGACTTGGTCTTAATGTAGAACATGGTTCGATAGCAGAATGTGAATGAAAACCTCAAAATGCGGTAGCCTAGAATCCCCCCCTTCCCTCTCTCTCTCATGAAAGGTTTGTCCTCATTAGCCTGGACAAACTTGAACTCCAGAAATTAGATCTGACTCCGAAGAGTATTCAGTCAAAAGTTGAATGTCTCTGTTTCCATTATCCTGAGGGATGCGCACAAAAAAGCATATCATCTTTGGAAGCATGGAGCATGTGTGATCTGGAAGGTGTAGTGAGGTGCATTGAGGCCTGTCCTCATCAGCTTTATGTTGCCAAATAACCTGTTATTTTCAGACTCGGGATATTATCCCGAAGCTCGAAATTTTGTCTGCACCAGACCGATAAGCTCATCAGAAACTAGCTCGGACAGGCGCAAATACCCCGCTATTACCAGGGCTCGAATTACCCACCGGCAATCGGCAATTTGCCGCCATGCCCTCTCACTGGCCGGAATGCCCTTTTCAAAATCAAACCGTTTACGGCCACAATATTTTAATCCACAAAAGTTTTGCCGACATTATAGTCATCGTAAGCCAACCCCGACTTGTAATGTTCAAAAAGGTTTTGTTGCCCCTACGGAGCTCTAAAAACAATGATAGTCGGCAAGGTTTTGTTGCCCCTCCGGAGCTCTAAAAACAATAAAGTCGGCAAGGTTTTGTTGCCCTCCGGAGCTCTAAAAACAATGATAGTCGGCAAGGTTTTGTTGCCCCTCCAGAGCTCTAAAAACAATAATTACCGGAAGGTTTTGTTGCCCCTCCGGAGCTCTAAAAACAATGATAGTCGGCAAGGTTTTGTTGCCCCTCCGGAGCTCTAAAAACAATAATTACCGGAAGGTTTTGTTGCCCCCTCCGGAGCTCTAAAAACAATGATAGTCGGCAAGGTTTTTGTTGCCCCTCCGGAGCTCTAAAAACAATAATAGTCGGCAAGGTTTTGTTGCCCCTCCGGAGCTCTAAAAACAATGATAGTCGGCAAGGTTTTGTTGCCCCTCCGGAGCTCTAAAACAATGATAGGTCCGGCAAGGTTTTGTTGCCCTCCGGAGCTCTAAAAACAATAATAGTCGGCAAGGTTTTGTTGCCCCTCCGGAGCTCTAAAAACAATGATAGTCGGCAAGGTTTTGTTGCCCCTCCGGAGCTCTAAAAACAATAATAGTCGGCAAGGTTTTGTTGCCCCTCCGGAGCTCTAAAAACAATGATAGTCGGCAAGGTTTTGTTGCCCCTCCGGAGCTCTAAAAACAATGATAGTCGGCAAGGTTTTGTTGCCCCTCCGGAGCTCTAAAAACAATAATTACCGGAAGGTTTTGTTGCCCCTCCGGAGCTCTAAAAACAATGATAGTCGGCAAGGTTTTGTTGCCCCTCCGGAGCTCTAAAAAACAATAATAGTCGGCAAGGTTTTGTTGCCCCTCCGGAGCTCTAAAAACAATGATAGTCGGCAAGGTTTTGTTGCCCCTCCGGAGCTCTAAAAACAATGATAGTCGGCAAGGTTTTGTTGCCCCTCCGGAGCTCTAAAAACAATAATTACCGGAAGGTTTTGTTGCCCCTCCGGAGCTCTAAAAACAATGATAGTCGGCAAGGTTTTGTTTGCCCCTCCGGAGCTCTAAAAACAATAATAGTCGGCAAGGTTTTGTTGCCCCTCCGCAGCTCTAAAAACAATGATAGTCGGCAAGGTTTTGTTGCCCCTCCGGAGCTCTAAAAGCAATAATAGTCGGCAAGGTTTTGTTGCCCCTCCGGAGCTCTAAAAACAATAATAGTCGGCAAGGTTTTGTTGCCCCCTCCGGAGCTCTAAAACAATAATTACCGGAAGGTTTTGTTGCCCCTCCGGAGCTCTAAAAAAAAAATAGTCGGCAAGGTTTTGTTGCCCCTCCGGAGCTCTAAAAACAATAATTACCGGAAGGTTTTGTTGCCCCTACGGAGCTCTAAAAACAATAATAGTCGGCAAGGTTTTGTTGCCCCTCCGGAGCTCTAAAAACAATAATTACCGGAAGGTTTTGTTGCCCCTCCGGAGCTCTAAAAAAAAAAATAGTCGGCAAGGTTTTGTTGCCCCTCCGGAGCTCTAAAAACAATAATTACCGGAAGGTTTTGTTGCCCCTACGGAGCTCTAAAAACAATAATAGTCGGCAAGGTTTTGTTGCCCCTACGGAGATCTAAAAACAATAATTATTGGCGAGACTTAATTGCCACTATGGAACTCCTAAATTAATTGGCGGGACTTAATTGCCGATACGGAGATATGAAAGAATGTCTTCATCCAAATGACTGAAACGTTTGGCACAAAAACCGTAATGACTCAGGCTTAGTTTTTCAATCCATCCTTTTTTATTTGGACCAATCAATATCGGGAAGTTTGTTTACCCATCGTTGGTTCAACATCTTCACTTTGCGTTGTGACCTTTTTTGGTGCGTTTTTCACAGTTTTTAATCAGTGAAAAACTTGGGATTTTTCTCGGGAGGAGGGTCTGGAATTAAATCAGATAAGGATTAAGAGTCGAGATAATGGTACAAAGAATCGTCTTCTTTCCCATACGTTTTAATTAAAACGTCATAGCTTCCGCCCATCGCGCGGGGAGGGGTGTGAATTGAGTTCAGAAAAGGATTGATACCGGTAGTCGAGATCGAGACGAATCGTCTTCTTTCCCTAATAATTTATTAAAAACGTCTAAGCTTCCGCGCTTCCCTTGGAATTCAGAAAAGGATAAAGAGTCAAGAACAGTACAACGAATCGTCTTATTTCTCTAATAATTCAATGAAACGTTAAAGTGGGGA